>JADRCH010009909.1:0-29220 GCA_019843965.1 Rhynchomys soricoides
GGAGGGCCATTAACACACACACACACACACACACACACACACACACATACACACACACACACACCAGAGCCACTGGGGCTGAAGCCAGCCACAGCCCCTTTCCCTTGTCGGTTAGGCACCCGCAGCCACGCTCCAGATGTCTTGCTACCATCTGGCTGATGTAGACTCACAGGAGTGCCCAGCCTCCAGAGACATTCTAGGAGACAGGAAGCCCAAGGCTTCCAAGTGGCACCCTAGGGGTTTCCAGAGTGCTCTAATTCTGATTGAGTAACAGGGGTGTGCTGTTTTTCACGCTGCTTCCTTCCCTGCTCACTCCTCTTTTCTTGGTCATTTGCTTTCTGAAGGCTCACTTAATCAAATACCCTACTCGGTCTGGGTGTGGGTTCACCCAAAGCGCATGGGCGCTGTCCAAGGTATCAGGGTTAGTTACTACAAATTGCTGTTTACTTCCAGAGGGCATGCGGCGTTTCTGCTTCTGTGAAGTCTCCTTCCACACGGAAAAGATGATGTTGGTAAAAATTAAAGCGATGCGATGGGCTTTCAATCCAAGCTTGTGAGGCTGAGGAGGAGGGTCACAAGTCTGAGATCCTCCTGAGCTAAAGTTAGAGTTCAACTCCCACCTGGACATCTTAGAGAGATCCTGTCTCCAGAAGAGGCCTGGAGCTATGAAGTCCAGTGGCAGACCACTTGCCTGGCAGGCAGGGGGCCCTCAGTTCACTCCCAGTACACATCCACACGAATAAAATTAATGAGACTGTATTAACGGGCAGGTTTGAGATCTTCTCGACTTTCCATAAAGCTGCCTTCCCCATCAGCATTTAAAACATTTTTTTTTAATGCATTAAATTGAAGTGTATTCAGAGACAAGAAACTCCTTCTTAGATTATCAGTAATTACTGATTTGTGGCTTGTATACTTAAGTCTTGGGACGGACTTGGATTGGGTATGGACATGGCTCAGGTTTCCAGGAAATAATCGATCTTATCAAGAAGACTCCGTGTTCACCACACACAAAACAGCCCAAGTCACATACAGGAAAGGACAAATACTTTATTTTTAAGATCGGTATACTTAATCATACCCTTGGTTAAAATCAAAGCATACTCTTTCCCCCTTTTTTTGTGGTAAATATACACATGAAGTTCTCCATAAACCTTTATTATTCTGAATGTATGGTATGTGTGTGGTGTGTGCATGTGCGTGTGTATGCGTGCACGTGTGTGTGCACATGTGCATGTGGTGTGTGCATGTGTGTGCGTGCATGTGTGTGTGTGCACGTGCGTGTGTGTGCTCGCGCGTGCGTGTGTTTTAATTCTGAGCATGATTTAAAATCTACCTCCCATGTGATCTTGGACTTACTTTTCTATTTCCTGGTTCTCCTCACTTCAGTGTGTCATAACCATAGCTACCCTCCTGTTACCTCCCTTCCTGCAAGGTCCCTCAGGTGACACTTGCGTTGAGTGAGGTGATTTTTGTCTTCAGAAATGGAAATTTTTTTCACAAATAGTGCCTCCCTTTTACTTCAGCTTGAGCCATTTTCTCCTGGGAAAACAGCTTTTTGCTTTGGCAAAAATGAAAACGAAGCATTGGCGAAAAAGAAAGGCCGTTTTCGTCGCAAAGAAAACTGCCTCTTGCTTTTGCCAAAAAAAAAAGCAAAACATATGAGACAAACCCACAAATATTTCCCTGTTTGCAAACTCTGTGAAAACGTGATTTTTTTTCCCCACCAGCGGTGAGAATATTTTCCCACATGATTCGTCTCATTTCTAAAAATAATGGTCTCGGTGGTAGAAGTCACAAGTGACACCTGTATCTTCTCACAAATAGGACTGAATAACACAAATATTACTTTTAAACATGGTGAATATATGTCCCGTCAGATGTGACATTGGAAGCATGGTCTTTACTCGGTGAGGTAGTTGTCTCAACAAAGGGAAAACGCACCAACACATGGTGGACCACTGCCCTGGAAAACAGTGTTGAGAAGCATAGGTGACAGATACTCAACTGGGCTTGAGTAGAGAGGAGTAGCTGAGTTCATGCAGACTTGTGAAAACATCACCGGGAGAATAAATCACACCAGCTGGTGGAATGAACACTGAAGTGAGACAGCAGAGAACACATTCCAGATACCAAGTTCACACACACGTCTGTGCAACATCCCAGGACCCTGGACTCCACCCATGAGGAGAGGATTCGATGAATGGCTGTTGGAATCCTTCTTGGATCTAGGTGTGCAGTGACCAGACTGGAGATGCCTTTCCAAAGTATAGACATTTTGACGATCCAGGGCTCATTGACTCACTTCAAATATTCTTAAGTCAGGATCTGTAATGATTTATGAAGGTGTTAGAACAACAAATCAGATTGGGAGTGTCGCTGTGTGTGCAGCATCCCATAATATCCACATGCTCTTTCTTGTCACCATGCCAACATTTCACACTGCCATGAAGCTGAATTCTTTTCTCTGTGAGGCAGGAACATGTATTTGCGACCTTTACATTATGATAATACTTGAAATATCAATACAGACAAGGCACATTCAAAGCAATAACCTAGCTCAAGGAAGTAAGACTGTAAGTGCATTTGCAATATGTAAAGTCGTATTTTTAAAGATTCAGTTTTGAGGCAATTCTATGAAGAATGTTTTCTCATGTAAGAAAACACTTCATAAAATAAAGATGTCTCCCCAAATGAATTTACCTGTTTACAAAATCTACTTCTGTAGAGGTAATTCCTTGCTGTTCTCAACACTCCTACCTCACATTTAGGCCCTCTGTTTCTTATCTTCCTTAAAAGGTATGAGTGTGGGACTGGGTGTGAGTGTGGATGTGGGCATGTTAGCTGACGAGCAAGTGCACTTGTGTGTTGCGGCCAGAGCACCACCTTGGACATGGGTGTCATTTTCAGGAACATTCCACCTTATTAATTAATTAATTAGAAGACACAAGTGACACCTGTACCACCTCATGAATAAGACTGAACACCATGAATATTATTTTTAAACACGATGAATATATGTCCCATCAAATGTGATATTGTAAGCATTATGGTCTTTACACAGTGAGGTGGTTGTCTCAACAACGGGAAAAGGCACTAACACATGGTGTTAATTAATTAATTAACTTTTGAGAAAGAATCTTCTTACTGGCCTAGGATTTACCAGTTAGGTTAGACTGGCTGGCTAGTGAGCCCCAAGGATTCACTTGTCCTCACCTCCCCAGTGCTGATTAAACACCCAACCTACTGCTCTGATATCTTTTTTACAAGGTTGTAGGGATCCAACTCAGGTATTCACGTTTGCAAGGCAAATGCTTGATCAATTGAGCCATCACTCCAGCCCAAGAATTGCTTTCAATCCAATAAAGTCATGAATCAGACTCTGCACTAGACCCACTGCTTTATCCACTTGTCAGTTACCTACCTACTAGTGACAAAGAACCAGTTACCTGAAACATATTTTCTCCTTTCAGGGCTAACAATTATGTGCACTTAAAATTCTTACACTGCCTCCCTATCCCTCCCTCTTTTGGGTGTTGGCCCCTGCGTGACAGGCAAGTGCTGGGCTACTGAGCCTTACCTTCAGCGCCTCTCCGGTGACATCTGCTTCCTCTGAACAGTTACCTTATTGTCTTACATTGGCGCCCGTGTTTTGCTTTGGGAAGGGGAAAGAAGAAAGACTTGCTTGTACTTTCCAGGCTGCTCCTGGCTTGGGAGCGGGTATGTCTCAGAGGTGAACCACTCTTCGATCCTTTGGTTCTCTTCTCCCTCTTTTGGGCGTTATCTGTCCTCTAGGGGATCTCCCGGGGTTCTGTTCCAGGTTTGGATGTGTGAAGAGGAAGACACTTGGACCCCCGCCAGCTCTTCGCCTTCTCCTTGCTGTGCTTTGTGTCCCAGCCCGTGCTAGTGCTGTCCTCCCATTACCTCTTGGCCTCAGTTCCTCCAGGCACTGCACTTGTGTTCTACACAGCATGCAAAGGAAGGAAGAAATGGAAGGAAAGAACCAAGGGACTCTGCTTCCCACTGCAGAGCACACCCACCATGCTAGCTTCTTTCCCACTAGGCTCTGAGGGCCTCCAGTTTTACCTCTACCCCTTCCTGGTACCATTATCCAGGGGAATAAACTCAATGTACTAGTTTCCTTTTTAAAAAATTTAGGTAAAAATTTTAGTTGTTAGCCTATCCTTTAATGACTGAACTATCTCTCTAGCCCTCAAATGAAACATTTAAGTTAATTTACTAGGTGATGGGCCTTGTTGTACAGTTTCAGATGCCTACGTCATTACAGGTTATTCTTTATCAGTGACATCCTGTCCTCACTAAAAGAAAAGCAAAATGAAGGGGAAAGAGCTGGAGGTGTTCTCAGCAGTCAAGGCCCAGCTGCCATCCAGTGTACCCTGTTTAATCCAAAAGAAAATATGGGACTAGGGAGATAATAAGAATTTTTAAATGCGTGTAATTAATTGCCACTCCAAAAGAGAAGTATCTATGATCAAACTATTAAGAATCTTAGAAATGCAACACAAAGTCTTCAAGGAAACATTCGCTGGACATAACTGACAAAGTTCAGAACTGATACAGATGAAGATAGATCTGATAAGCTGGAAGGTGGAGCCGGGAAACTCTCAAAGAAAGCATCAGGAAAGAAAAGGTAAGAGAAAGGTTTGATGGCACTGAAGCTTAGTGATGCCACCTTCAGAGGGCATCACAGAAATCCCCAAACAAGGAACGAAGCCGAACGGGGAGTGAGAAAATAGTTAAAGGAACTGTTGTCATTATCTTTTCCTGAAAACAGCTTTCCTCTTCAAAGGGACGAATACTTTTAGAGACTCTCCAAATAAGTTGGTAATATGATCATTTGTGAGTGTGTTCTTAACCTGCTCTCCTACTGCATTCAGTCTAAGTTCACCTGCCTGTTAGAGAACAACATAGAAAACTTTCCTCTGCCTCACACTTCTCCTACAATCAGCTTTGACAACATAAGCAAATGCACAGCTTTAACGTTAAATTATGTACTCTTCCCCACACGTATGGGGTGTGGGGAAGAGAGAGAGAGAGAGAGAGAGAGTTTGTGTGTGTGTGCATGTATGCATGTGTGTGTACTTGTGTTTGTGCATGTATGCGTGTGTGTGTGCATGTATGCATGTGTGTGTACCTGTGTTTGTGCATGTATGCATGTGTGTATGTGTGTGTGTGTGTGTGTGTGTGTGCATTCATCACTTGTTGCAAGCAGCCATCAGATCGAAAAAGTGTCCACAATTTTTTCTAAAACAGTTTCCTGTGGTGTTCAAGAAATACAGAGCAGGCAATAGAGACAGCCAAGGACAATCAGACACACACAACTATGGACCATAAATTAAAGGCAGATGGAAGACACAGAGAGAAACAGAATTGGAATTTAGCCTAATTCTTGGTCTAAACCACCCCAAAAGGAACTCTCTCTTCATTCCTGCATGTGACACCAACAACATAAGAAACAATTTTCCAGAATTAGAGAAAAGAAGAAAAATTCAGAGTGAAAGGTTGTAGCCAATTCTAAACCATCAAAAGGGTGTGTCACATTCATATGGAAGAAACCAAAGCCAGGGGAGAATTCTTAAAGTTTATGGAGAAGGCAAACCGCTGTAATGGGAACAGGTATGAGGGGACGGTGGAGCTAAATGGTAGAGCAACCTCCCGGCATCCCCAGGGTTCTGGACTCCATCATCTGTGCTGAAGCATCCTGAGCAGCAACAAGAGTCAAGAGGATGGCAGGATTGCTGACAGCCATGGAGAGATGATCTTCAAAATAATGAAGATAAGAAACTTTGACTCTAAATGTTTATATTCAGCCAATATTTCCCTTAAGCATGAGTATGAGTGAAGATATGATTAAGCATGGCTCTGAGGAAAATTTATGCTGATGTTGTATGCATTTTTGAAAAAAAAAACTTAAGAAAGAAAATTTAATCCAGAAAAAGAAAGTTTTTAGGACATAAAAGGTACTGGCACGTAACACAGCATGATGAGACTTGGAAACACCAGGTAACAAAAGAGAGCCATGAAAGCCACACTTGTGTGGTTCCATTTACTGGCAATTCCATAAATAGGAAAATCTATAGCGATGAAGAACAGAGTAATGGCTGCCAGGTCATGGGGGCAGGGAGAGCGGTATGGATGGACGGTGTCCACGAATAGGGTAATGAACTGCTCTGGGAAGAGCGTGGAGATGGTCACATGACTCTGTGGTTGTACTTAAAGGACCTTAAGTATGTAACGTATTGAAAGTTAACATGTATATTTTTGGCCTTTTGAGACAAAGCCTCCTTATGTAGTTAAAGCTGGTCTCAAGCATGTCATCCTCCTGCCTCAGCTTCTTGAGTGCTAGTTACTAGTGTGCACAATCTCATCTACCTAAAAGCATATTTTTAAATAAATATGCCCAGAAAAGGAAGCAGCAGGAGTAAAGAGGGTAAAGAGAAGGTAGTGTGTTAGATAGCAATATAAAATGATATGCACATACGGAAATGTCACACTGCTTTCATTATTTTATACAGAGCATACATGTTAACAATACATGAAGAAAATGCAAAAATAGAAAAAATGGCGTAAGATAAAGAAATGATACCATCTCTTCTCTTGTCTGTGGGAGTATAGCTCAGGAGAGGCGTGTCTGCTTAGAGCATCAGCAAGGTCCCTCCTTTTCCAAACTGTTCCCTTCTGCTTTCTTGTCATACGTGTTCCAATTTCTCTTCTCTTCCTCCCCCCTCCCTTTATATCTCTCCCTCTTCTCTCATGGTCCCCTTTCTGCTTTCTTGGTCTATACACACACACATGCACACACAAACACACACACGCGCGCGCGTACACACACATATACGCATACACACATATACACACACATATACACACATACACACACAAACACACACATACACGCACACACACATATACACACATACACCCACAAACACACACATATACACATAAACACACACATACATGCATACACACATACACACACATATACACACAAACACACACATATACACATAAACACACACATACACGCATACAAACACACATGCACACATGAACTCACACATATATAGTGACACACATACACATACAAGCACACATACATGCACATACACACACACATATCCACACACAGACACACACCTAAACCTAGAATGTACATATGAAAGGGAACAGATATTTATCTTTCTATGTCTGGTTTATTTCGTTTAACATGATGTTTCCAAGTTCCATAAATTTTTTTTTGAAATGTCATTTTATTTTCCTTAATGGCTGGATAAAATTGCATTGTACATGTGCACCATGTTTGCTTTATGCATTTATCTGTTGATGGACATCCAGGCTGGTTCTGTTTCCTGCCTATTATGACTGCTACAGCTATCTACATACACTGATGTACAAGAATCTCTGTGACAGGCTGGCTTGGAGCCCTTCGGGTGTGCCCAGGAGTGTGATAGCTGGATCATAAGGTAGCTCTAATTTTAGTTTTTTAAGAAGTCTCCACATTGACTTTTATCCTAATTTTCTATTTTTCATTTGGCTTTCCAAATATGAAAGAAATACTAATTTAACTTCAGCCAAGGCTATTTTAACATTTGATTGGTAGGGCATTCAGAGAGAAATGTGTAAGCCATGAGATCTTCCATGAAGCTTAATAGCTTTTATATACAAAATGAGACTACTTCAAAATTCAATCAATGATCTGTTGAATATTTCATCTCAATAGAAACTCAGATCAGACATGGAGCCTACGTACAGAGTAAACCTTCCCCAAGTCAGACAGAATTTAGTTGGTGTTTGGCTGTCAGTTTCCAAATACAGAGAGTATTCAGGAAGATCCTGTCTATATAAATGCTGTCCCTGGTTTCAAAGGCAACCCATTAAGCAGACGCTGTGGTTCTTGTCTGTATTATCAGCAGTCAGGACTCTGAATTGGGAGGATTGTAGTGAATTCAAGCCCAGACTGGGTTACAAATTGAGTTCCTAGTCACCCTAGACTACAGAGTGAGACCTTGTCACAAACAAACAAACAAACAAACAAATAAAAACCCCACAAACAAGGGCAACCTTGCATCAACATAACTAGTAGAAAACTCACCCAGAAAGGGTACATTTGATGGGGAAGGTTAAATTAGAATCATTTCTTTAAAACAAATCAGAAATGATTTATTCTGTGGCAGAATTCTCCTATGTGAATGGTGGTCAAAACCAAAGAGTAACCTGATATTGCATTTCCTACTGGTGGGAATTCAGTTAGAAAAGGGAGCCCCTTCTATTTTCTTGTTTTATTAAAACTCTTGGTCCATAATAAAACTTGGTCTGTGATAACTGTGCAATTATAGTTCAATGGTCCTTTGGTGGTCTTAGAATGCTGTGTTAGAGAGATGCCTAGTCACCTTATTCGGTCTCAGGGTATGGGAACAGGGAGCATTCTGGCCAGCAGACACAAGGAAGAAGAGGGGGGCCCCAAGGGACACACAGTAGTGGAGTAGGTATAGGAGCTGTCACTGGAGATGAAAAAAAATTATTCATACAATAGTCAAGATCCCAAGTCCTGAGAAATTAGATTATATATCAAGAGAACTATAATTAACTAACCAAAAATTAAATTAATTTTCATTGAACATATTCAGCCAAAGTATATGAATAAGATAAATGCACAAGATTCTGTGGTGCAGGGCAGATGGAAAGTGCTTTGTTACCTGGATGGTAACTCTGGGCCATAGTAGGGCCTGACTTTTAATAGAGCCTTGTTTCTGTTGTTATGGTGTAGAGACACTATTGCACAGTCCTAATGGGGAACGCTGAATGTATGCATATTGATTCCTTAAATTTATACATTTAACTGACAGCTATATATAGCATTTTCATTAGTCACCAAATACTGAAGGTTTATGTGCCAGGCTCCATGCCACTGATAAGACTGGAGAGTTAGGCAGAGACCAGAATACTACAGCTAGGACCTGGGCTGTCTCTTGCAACACTTCATCTTTATTGACTAATTGACTGGATTTAGAATCACTAAGTGACTTATCTATGGGTATTTTTTTTTTCTTTCTTTCTTTCTCTTTTTTTGTTTTGTTTTTGGTTTTTTTTTAACAGGGTTCTCTGTGTAGCCCTGGCTGTCCTGGACCTCACTCTGTAGACCAGGCTGGCCTCAAACTCAGAAATCTGCCTGCCTCTGCCTCCCAAGTGCTGGGATTAAAGGCCTGCGCCACCACTGCCGGGCTATCTCTGGGTATTTCTGTGAGGATGTTTCAGAAGAGGTTTAGGGTAGGTGGGAAGATCCATTCTGAATGTGAATGTCACTATCCTAAGACTGGGGTCCTAGGTAAAATAAAATGGGGAAAGATGGACCTAGCTAATGACCAGAACTCATGCTTCCTGACTATGTATGTATGCTATGCGACCAATCACCTCACATCCCTGCCATGCCTTCCCGCCATGACGGATTGACTGTAGCCTCAAACTGTAAGCTGAAACAAACACTTCTTTAAGTTGAATCTTTCAGTTATTTTGACATAACAATGAGAAAAGTAACAAATTAAATGAACTCTTCAGAGACACACGTCCGTAAGACTTGGTATTGGGAAGTGAGAGGAGGTTAGGTCATTGGGGGTATGCCCTTAAAGGGGATAATGGGACCCTGGTTTTGTTCTCTCTCTTTCTCTAGGTTGAATCATGCTAGGTAGGTGCAACGTCTGTTATAAATGTCAACAGCTCCTTACTGGTTGATAATTAATTGATTGCTTTTGACACAGAGTCTTGCTAAGTTATCCAGGCTAGCCTTGAACTCAGTCTGTGGACTAGGCAGGTTCTGACTTGTGGTACTCCTGCCTCAGTCTCCTGAGAAGCTGGAATAATAGGACTGAACTGCCAGAGCCAGATTTCAAAATGGGGAAAGACCCATTTTGTGTGGAGGAGAGACTGGAGGGGAATTACCAAAGCCACAGGCTAGGCAATTTGCAGGTAAGAGGCGGTGGCCTGGAATGAAGCATCGCAGAAGTAACAAGAAATAGGCTGATGTGAGGGATATACAGTAGTAAAACCAATTGGTAGGACATTGTGGTTAGTAGGATGTGGAAGAGGAAAAGGTCTGAGTCAGAGGGATAATCCAGATATGGCCTCTAGAGTGCTGGCTTGATCAGAGAGCCAGAACTAGAAGATGACAGGTGGTGAGTTGTCATTACAGCTAAGCCATTTCCTCTGGTGATCTCTGCCTTCTGCTGCTAATAATCCAATTCTAAAGGGGAAGAGAGCTTCTAAACTAATTGGTGACTAGTGTGGGAAGACCCTTAGGTAAAATAACAAGAGCAATGTGAAAGTCTTGGCCCAGTGATTGGCAGAAAAGGAAGAATCTGAATAATTTGGTCTCAGAAAAATGTCCCTGTGTTACTAAACTCAAAACATCAACTACGCTACTGGTGACTAGATTTTTCTCCTGATGTGTGTGTGCTTCCACATGCACTGTCTAATGAAGACTGCCTGCTTTCGGGGTCCTTTACTCTTTTCATATTTCCTTGGAGCTTATGAACAGAAGCCCAAAAAGGTTAACAAGATGAAAACAGTTGGCCAGACAGGGATATTTCTACTACCACCCTGAAGAGGTGCAGACCTCTCTCTATTAATGTCTTGAAGAAGTAAAAAACAAATCCCCTCCCCAAATAGAAACAAAATGTCTTGGTGGTCCAAACAGATTGTATAGTTAGCTGGGAAGAAACGGGGGATGGGCACTATTGCTTTCAGGGGTCTCCTTGAGCAGAAACTGGGGAGATGTGTTTTAACCCCAGCCCCTCCCCTCCCCTCCCTGTCTCTCTGCTTCTGATCTCCATAAAGCTTGTAACCATTACACAGTCTACCAGGACAGTCTACCTCATCACAGAGGAAAAACAATGGAGGCGGTTGAGGATGAGCTAAAACCTTTGAAATGATGAGAGAGCCAAAATAAGTCTTTCCTCTTTAAATCTTTCTCCCATGTATTTGTCACAGTGGTGGAAAAACAAATGCAGCTCTCTGGTGCAGATCATTTCCAGGGAATGGAAGAGATGCTTCTGGTGCTTCTACATGAGGTAGGGGGCTGGGGTAGAGACGAGTGACTATCAGTATTTCCCATTCCTGTATCTTTGCCTGACAATAGAAGGACATCTGGAATGGTTCATCCCAACCAGCAAGCTAGCTTTGGTTAAATTTAGGTGTTACAGAATAGGTTACCTGTGTCTCCTGGTAGCAAAGTAGTCCCTCCCTGCTGATAAGCCCAGTCCTCTCAGTATCTAAGTCCTCTTCCTGGGTGGAGGCTGGGGTACAGCAAGCTTCTTTGATGAGGGGTCCTATAGGCCAAGGATGGCGGTTAGAGGAAGACCTCTGGTGTAAGAACTGGAGAAGCCCACACCTTGGGAAGGTGTGAACTCACGGAGAAGCATGAGTGAGCCAATGCTGACATGCTTAAGGCATATTTACAACCTCTGAAAAAGAGGGCAGGCAGGACTGGGTGCTAACTGATGGCCTACATAGCTGGGAGCCAAGGGCAGAGAAGTAGCTGACCTGAGGTGAATATTGCGGTCTAGGAGCTGTGCATAAATCTGGATAAATGATGCAGCAGATAAATCAGAGACTGCTATGGTAGATTGCATCTGAAACGTCCCCCAAAGTTGTGTGTGCTAAAGGCTTGCTCCTTGTCATAGTGCTCTTTGGATGCAGTGGAACCTTTAAGAGATGGAGCCTGTCTTAGTTAGGGTGTTACTGCTGTGAACAGACACCATGACCAAGACAAGTCTTATAAGGACAAGATTTAATTGGGGCTGGCTTACAGGTTCAGAGGGTCAGTCCGTTATCATCAAGGTGGAAGCATGGCAGCATCCAGGCAGGCATGGAGCAGGAGGAACTGAGAGTTCTACATCTTCATCTGAAGGCTGCTAGCAGACTGGCCCCCACATAGTTAGAAGGAGGGTCTCATTGCCCACCCTGACAGTGACATACTTCCTCCAACAAAGCCACACCTACTCCAACAAGGCCACACCTCCTAATAGTGCCACTCCCTGGGCCAAGAGTATTCAAACCACCACAGAGTCTAACAAGAATTCTTTGGGTCACTGGGGGTAGCTTTTCCCCAGGGATTACATAACCCCAGCCCTTCCCACTTCTGTCTGTCATTTTGTGGCTGTGTGGTGAGCATTTTCCTCCACAGTGTTCCCATCATGATATGTTATGTTAGCACAGGCTCAAAGCAATAGAGCCACCAATCATGGACTCCAAAACTGTTACTCAAAAATCAACCTTTACTCTTTCTAGATTCTCTCAGGTGTCTTATTGGTGCCCATGGTTGGTTGGCCCGGTTGCTCTTCGTTCTGTGGTGATGAGATAAGGTAGCAGAAGGCATGACAGAGGGGGCTGCTTACTTTGTGGTGGCCGTGAAGCTTGGAAGTTTGAAACTGGCAACATGTGGCTCCAGATGAGCCTTGGATTTGGTTTTGACGTTTGGTTTTAAAGATAAAAGATCAAAAATAAAAACTGGCCTTTTGGTAGACAGCAATCTTAGGCATCGCATTCTCATCTTCTTTCTTCTCTTCTTGCTTAGACAGATTTCACAACAGCTCAGGTGGGCCTCAAATTCAAGATCGTCTTGCTTCAGGTTCTTGAGTGCCGGGAATACTTTCTGTTAGTCATATATGAATCTGACTGAACAGTTACTCTAACAAACAGGAAAACAACTCATGGCTGAGTGACAGCTGTGTCTTACTCCATGGTGTCCATTTCTTGTGAACTTTCTTATTATTCAAGTCTGGTATTAAAGTTGATGAGAACACAGTGATTTGATTAGCTGACTGTGGCATAAAGTGAAGACTTTGCCAGAGGGAAGACTCTTTCCAATAGAAAGCAGATCCTTTGAGACAACGACTTGGTACCAAGACACACATGCTTTCATCTCAGTAGCTCTCAGTTACTATTAGTTTCTTTCTGTTGTTTGTACTATCTCTGGACCACACTTAAGATGCTTGGTCTTGGTGTTTCAAGGTGAGGATGCAGGACTCTAGAGTTTTGATTATCATAACCATCATTATTACTAGTTTTATTGTTACAGTGTTGTTATTTGTAAGGGACATACATGGTAAAGTGTCTCTATCCATTGAACTATCTTGCCATCCCAGAACCCCAAGTTTTAAGTGAATGGAATCTCAAGTGAGTTGACATCCAGGAAGATGGCAATTAAGGGATATTTGGTGGAGTGTGCACATTAAACTCAGGGGGAACAGACTCAGCTGGGCTCAAAAGAAGCCCTTTCATGTTTCCTGTGGATCCACTAAAAGCCCGAGAAGCTCTCTATTCACAGGGACAAATGGCTCAGAAGAATGGCCTCATCCAGCCCTACCTTCTCAGGACACAGGATCTTTCTCCTCCCCACAGCTGCAATAGAAGTCCTGGAACTGAGTCTTGCTGGCTCCAGCTAGCCTGATCTCGATGGCCAGACCACCCTGAGCTCATTAGATAGATGGCTCTGCTTCTGTGGCTGAGCAGCTTGGGCCTGGTGTCACCTTTGCAAACCAGAGATGAGGTCAGCCCCACAAAACTCAGGAGGACTGAGAGTGGCAGGAAAGACCACAAATGTCCCCTGGAGCATCAATACGTGCTGAGTCTGAAGCCTTCCAAAGGCTGGAGATGTACTTAGCCAATCTGCCTGATACCGTGTGTGTCCATCTACTGTACTGAATTCTGATTACCCTGGGGAGTTTTATGTTTGGACACATGGAAATGAAAGAAAAAATGTAATCTAAGTGTAGTAACATGCATCAGAAATCCCAGTAACCGGGGAGGTCAACTCAGGATTCCTGAAACTCAGAAGTTTGGTCCAACCTAGGAAACATCTTTAAAACAAAGGTGTAGACAATCAAAAAGCTCCCTGCTCATACAGCTGTCCCTGAGATACTCATTCAGGACTATCTGATGATAGAATTGCAGTTGCTAATGTTTCTGGGGTTTAGGGGCAAAGGGATTATCTCTTGGAACACTGACAGAAAAGGTCCAGTGACCTATCCCAATATCTCAAGTAAAGAGACCAGAAATAGTGAATAGAAGAAAGGGGCATAATTAATGTGGCCGTGTTGGGAGGGACAGATAAAGGTACCCAGTGACAGTCACTAGGGTGGGAAATGGGGAGGGGTGCTCTCAGGAACTTTAAGTTTAAAGAGAGGAACACTTGAGACAGAAGCTAAGGGCACGAATAATTAAACAGTTGAGTTGAAGTGTGGGCTCAAAACTCCTTCTTCAGAATGATCCAAAGATGTTTTGTTTGAAAGGACAACCTAGTTCCCAAGATTGCTTTTGCTTGTGCTGGGAATGGGGTAAGGTGGTGGGGTCCTATCTCATCACCTCACTATCTGTGCGGCTTTGCTGTTCCTAGAAGCCAACGAGACATCATGTTTCAGCAGTGGCTGGAGACCTTAAGGTACCCTTTAAGATACTGGTGTGAAGTAAGACTTTTAAAAAATGGACATAGAGATGCCTGTATTACTCTTATCTCTGTGCCTTTGGCCTTGGTGGAGGGGGATGGGGTAGGTTAGGACTCACTTGGTTTTTGATAGACACTCCTGTGAGTAATTAACCTGTCCTCTACAGAGGAAAACAGATGACCCACGGTGAAGGAGACAGACACAAAAAGAAGGCAATGATGCTGGATTTTCACTTAGTTTCTCCTTCCTCATGCTCCCACATGAGAAGTCAATGCTTTTCAGCAAAAACAGCTCCGAAGTTGCTGCTATACTCAAACCCCGGATCTGGTTTATGTTTGTAGTTTCCGTGTTTGGACTGTTTGGCACACCTCAGCGCTACATTGCCTCCAGCCTAATGCTTTTGGTTTGAGGGCAGTTTTCCACTTGCACCCTCAGGCTGTGTGATATTGTGATATGATAAGAAAAACAAAGTTTGGCTTCATCTCTAGGCCCTAGTGCTGAGATCCTACAATCCCTTGAAATTTCCTGAGTGGAAAAGGTACGTCTTTTTCAACCACACCTGAAGTGAAGCCTTTAAGGAGGGGAGCTGGTTGCTAAAGGAACCAGCAAAAGAAGCTTGGCACCTTCGGGTACCTCTGGGCCAATGATTTCACCCGTCATGGGTATGGGATAATGATGATATAGCCCCTGGGTTCCAATCTGAATCTGAAACGTCCCCATGTTCTCACACTTTTAACACTTTGTCCCAGCTGGAAAACGATGACACTCGGCTACAACTCTGGGTGATGGTGCCTGGATGAAGGTGGAGGTCACTGGGGTATGTCCTGCAGGTGCTTTATTCCTGGATACGTCCTGCCACTTGCTTCTTGCTGGTCCACTGCAACATGAGCTACCCTGCACCAAGGTCCCCTCCCTATCCTATTGAACTGAATCCTTCTGAAATTGCAGCTCAAAACAACTCTTTCCTTCCTTAATTATTGTTTTTTGGTCTGTTTGTTTGTTTTCCAAGTACCGTGGTCAAAGTGATGAGGAAGCTAGCTAACATGCTTCATAAAGACCCTACACCCACAGGCTTCGGAGAGCTTCCGGGTCGATGAACAAAGGAACTGGAAGGGTAAAGGCCCCAAAGAAAGTTGGTGCCCTTCCCCTACACCGGACTCTATGCACCCCCCTCCTTCTGGCTGTTCCTGGGTTACACCTTTTATAGTGAAGCAGTAAACATAACCATGCTACCTACCCCAAGGAGGATGTGAGAAACTCTTGATTTATGCCCAGTCAGTCACAAGCTTGGTAGGCCAGAACAAAACCATCAATCTGTACCTGCAGTGAGGATATTCCTGTGGGACCTGGTCAGAATAGGGGATGGGGCTTGTGCTAACGCAAGAAAGCCACCGTGAAGATCCGTTAAACTGTAGGACACAATTGGACGGTGTGGAAAGTATCCCTGTATACCCATTTGGTGTCAGAGCTGAAGTGTATGTGAGTACAGAGAAAGAAATCTTTAGGGCTTTGGAACAGGATGTACCAGCTGTAGTTTTTATCACTATGGCCCGCCCCATGCCCTTCGGTTCTTTTCTAACTCAACTTCCTGCGGTGATGCCACGCCTCCTCCTAAGGTTTCCCCACGCTATCCTTAACTTGTGAGCCTAGAGTTCAATGTAACCACCCAATTACAGAATGTGTGATTCCGCTGATATCTGTTTGGACGTCACAAAATTGCCACATACACATGTCTCTGCGTGGGGAAAAGAAGGGCAAGCGGGAGCCTGGAGGGAACCTTGCCCTCCTCTCCTTAGGTGAAGGGTGGGCACATCGTGCCTCTCCACAGCCACAATGGGAAGTCTTGTGCTGGTGGCCTTGACCTTCTATTATTTTTAAGCAGCTGTAGCTGAACAAAAGACAAACAAAAACGTTCTGTGGTTGACATTGAAAAAATTGTTGGCATGTCATATGGTAACTCATTAAAGAGTTCTCATTCATCAAAACAATTCATTTTTGTTTGAAGAGGCAAAATCAGCAACTTCTGGCTGATTTCAGTGTCAGCCTCTCTGACCACATGTGGCTCTGGTTCATTTTAAATCATTTTTCTTCTTAAATTTTAAGAGCTTTGGGAGTCTGTTTGGAATATTCTAAATCAAATTTGGATGTTTTACTTAGATAAATACGTATGGGCTCATTTTTCTCTTTATATTATTTTTGCAACTCTAATCTCCAAGACTAGCATGTAATCACTTTTTAAAAGATGGGAAGACACACACCATGTGGGTTCTTTCTTTTTTTCCAGAAATTGAAATATACCCAAAGAATCTGAAAACATCACTGTACTGTGCATAGGAAAATGGTCTCTGAGTGATTTTAAAATATTTTCCTAATAGGAGAAAATTTCCCAGAGTTTCTTAGAATCCTGAGCCTTAATTAAATTTTATAAATGTTCAGTTTATAAAATCTGTCATTATAAAGCACACATAGTTTGTGTTTATGTAAGTAGAAACCACAGAAATCCAACTTTGGGTCTCTCCTTTAATAATTTTTTTTTTCTCAAGATTCTTTAGTCAGGGGCTAGAGAGATGGTTCAGCAGTTAAGAGCACTGACTGCTCTTCCAAAGGTCATGAGTTCAAATCCCAGCAACCACATGGTGGCTCACAACCATCAGTAATGAGATCTGATGTCCTCTTCTAGTGTGTCTAAAGACCGCTACAGCAAGCAGGGCCGGAGCTGGCAGGGTCTGGAGCGAGAAGAAAAAGTGTCTGAAGACAGCTACAGTGTACTTACATACAATAATTAATAAATTTTTTTTTTTTTTAAAAAAAAGGTTCTTTAGTCAGGATTGATTCCCAATAATAGATTTTGTATTCCTCATATCATAAGCTTGATCTTTAGGATGTCTCCATTCTTCTTTCTTCCCCTTCAGCCTCAATCCTGTCTGCCCAGATCCCCTGTCTACCCCCTTAGTGTCCACTCTCATCTGTCAGGAGTCTTCTCTTTCCTCTCTTGGTAGATCAGGGAGAGGCTCAAAACCTGGCTGGGGTCAGGTGAGCATTTCAGTGTGCCAGCTCACTAGGAACAGTGAAAAACACACAAAGACCTGTGCAGGAGCAATGGCAAACTGCAGAGTTATGAGAGAGAAGGCCCCCTCTGCTCACCTCCTGCCTAGTCTCCAGGAAGGATTTCCCAACCAGAATCACCAGATCCCACTTCCCAGAAAAGGCAGCACCTTAGACTTGAGTATAAAATCTCTGTTTTTAGAAGCTGTGGCCCTTTAAACCTTGAAGATCACCACCCTTCAAAGCCAATAAGTATCCCATCACCCTTGGGAATTATTTTCCTTGGGTGTTAAAATTTACTAATTGTGAGATCTTGATTTTCATCCCTCTCACATGCTTGCTAGGGGGATTTTTCAAGTTCTGATAGTCATTTGTAAACTGCTCATGTTGGAGAGCCTGCAGCTCCTCAGACGGCTGGTTCAGACACCGGACCAGAGTGCCTGGGAAAAAGTGGATGGCTGCGAGCTTCCCTGGACATGATCTTTTTCCTTGGGCCTCCAGGTCAGGTTCAGGAGGTCAAGGAAAGGGGTTGTTGCTGATGGTAGAAAAGAAAGAAAAAAAAAACACTCCATGAAATTCACATCCAGTTACAGAGAGAGAGAGAGATCCATACCCATGCACACATGATCCATGTACATCACATCCAAGTACACACACGCATGCATGCATGCAAGCGCGCACACGCACACATGACCATTTCCTGGCTCGTTTTTATCTATAAAAAAAATATATATATATATAGTCTGCCTAGGATTTCCGGTGCTGCGACGAGAACGGAAAAGGTCGGGGGTATTCTCAGTTCTGCACTTGCCACATCACCCTGATCACTACAGCAGCGCCTGAAGACAAGCCCTTCCACAGGGTAGCTACTCTTAGTCAGTTCCTGGAAGCTCCAGAAAAGGCTGGGGTTTGGCTCATCTCAGGCAACGTTTTCCCCAGGCCCTCGATTATGGTGATGATCTTTGTCCTCTTTACCCCGAGTACCCTCTAATCCCTGCTATCATCTCTAGGGCTCCTAGGAGGGGCCATTTTCCCAGGCAAAGCCCTCCTCCTGCCTCAGTAGCTCAGTTTCTGATAGCCTGGAGGAGCACTACACAAGGCCCTGAGACCAGGCATGGGAAAGCCCCGAAGCTCTGTCAATCTTTTTAACATGGAGGCAAATAAGGTCTTAGAAACATGTTTTTATAAGCAAGGGGGGCTCAGAAAGAAACTCTCAACATGACTACTCCATTATTAGAGAAAATATTTATTGTAGATATGAAAGAGGTATCTAGAAAGGCCCAGAGCAGAGAAAAGGAAAAACAGACCAGGCCATGGTCAGGGCTAGGAAAGCAGGAGAGAATAATGAAGATATCGAGATGGTAAGAGGTAGAGAATAAGACATTGTATGCCTGCATGTGTGTGACAGAGAGGAGGAGGAGGAGGAGGAGGTGGAGGAGGAAAAGGAGGAGGAGGAATAGAAGAGACTAGCAGGTTATAAGGAGAGTGAGTAGCTGGGGGGACGGAAGGCCGGGTCGGAATGGCCAGGAGGTCATGGGAACCTGGAGGCCAGCGTGGGCTTTGATATGCAACCATAGGTACACGTAAATGGAGCCATATGTCCCTTCTGCCAGAGGTAAGGGAAATGACTCCTTTTGGCAGATAGGAACCAGTTTCAAAAGTTCCTGAGGAATGCTGGCTTTTATCTAACACCAGAAGTCCTATAGGCCAGCTTAAGTTCATTTCGGGATATTTGGACAGCCTGAGACCTAACCATTGTGGGGTGTGGGGTACTTCCAACAACCAAAATAGATCCAATCACGATGATCCAATTAGTGCACAGACTTGGTCACTTATTTCTGTAATAATGTCAGGACTTAGATAACACTTACATAATTGTTTTCATGGCAGTGACTTTCTGAGCAGAGTTTTGTACATGAACTTAGTACTTTACAGTATTTTTGTAGTTATTAATTCATTTTTACTTTAACAAATATACCCTGTGTCTCCACAGCATCCCCCTCCCCTCTTTCCCAAGATAAGAGTGTTTTTATTAGGTTAGCACTGAACGCACCCATTTGTCATGAGTGTTTGTTCTTTGTCTCATATTTTTGTTTGAAAAGCTGAGTGTGCTTTCTAATATGTTTGTTTACAGGTTAAACATGTCTACTCTTCAGGTAATCAGAATGAGGCATCCTCACAGAGCAAAAAACATACGATAATCAGCAAAAATAGGCTCTCACGGTTCTTCAGGCCACACGGGATGCTGGAACTTCAAGTAGTTTACAGGAAATATCTGATAGGCTCAGCAACACGAGGAAGAAGGAAGAGAAGAATTGGGGCCTGTGTGTATCCAACTCCTAAATCCCTCACTTTCAATGTGGGGCTATGTTTCCAAGAAAAGCTGAATAACGGTGTCACCCTGGCTCGTGTAACAAGGGAAGGTATTCTTTGCCCCATATTTGCTTCCTGTAATTTGCTGAATGTTCATGAACATGAATATGAACAAGATATGCACAGCAACGAAATAGATTTGGCAATCAGATTTCTCTGAGTTTTTCTCAAATTCATTTACTTTTAATGACAACTTATCTGTGTGTGTGTGTGTGTGTGTGTGTGTGTCTAGATGTAGAACTCAGGGCTTTGTTAGTGCTAAGCAGTTATTCTGTCATTGAACTAGGTACCCACCCTAGAAAGCAGTCTTTGGGTCAGTTAACTCTTATTTTGGAAATATTTTATTTTGTTTTATTGTTTTTAAGACAGCATCAGCTGTCCTGAAACTTACCATGTAGACCAGGCTGGCCTTGAAAAGGGACCAAATTGTGTCTGTCTCCCAAGTGCTGGGATTAAAGGTGTGTGCGAACACACTCGGCTGAGGCTTTTATCTCTCTCTCTCTCTCTCTCTCTCTCTCTCTCTCTCTCTCTGTATGTATGTGCATGTGAGTGAGTGTGAGTGAGTGTGTGTGTGTGTGTGTGTGTGTGTGTGTGTGTGTTGAATGCCATGTGTAGGTGGTACTGGTGGAGGGCAGAAGACAGCATGAATTCCTCTGGAGCTGGAATTACAGGAAGTTGCAAGCTGAGACCTGAACTTGGGTACTCTAAAATGATAGCAGGCACCCTTAACCTCCCAGCCATCTCTCCAGCCCCTAGGGTTGTTTCCTTTGAACAGACAATAGTACTTGTGTCAGGAAGGCTTGGACACTTGTCTGATAATGCTGCCTATCAGACACACCTGAATCTGCAAGAACATTCTGATGTTGGGTATTAAAATATAATGGTGTATAATACTAGCTGGTATGTTTCAGTCTTCCCCTGAGAATTTTTTTTTAATAAAGTAGTTTACTCCCACTGGCATGTGCACAGGTGGATGAAGTGTGATTTGCTGGTTGTCCTTCATCTGACCACTGTATTATGGTAGTTCTCAGATGGTTGGTAGATCAAAGACTGGAATTCGTTTCCTGTGTAGAATGATTTTTTACTAGTTAGTGGGGCTGAATCACACATGAAGAAGGAGAGCTGAGCAAGTTTCTGCAGTCTTAGGAGCAAGTTTCTTAGCACCACATTACTAAGTCAGGAAATAGCAAATCAATGGAAGTGAGTACAGCTTTTTAAAATGTAGTGTTTGTCTCAATGGCCAAAATTGGAACAATTTTAAAAGCAAAATAGAATGGGATAGGATTATAACACAAGGCATAAAAACAAATATTCATGCATTCATAATGATTCAGATGTCTGAATAAATGAATGATTCAAGTAGATGCCTGAATAAATGAATGATTCAAGTAGATGACTGAACAAATGAATGAGGGAGAAAGGGCAAGTCCCCTTTGCAGGAGAACTCAAGCACTTTATGTCAATAGTTGACCTTCAAGGAGGTCACACTCAGCTCAACTCAGCTCCTCAAGTGTGGGTTGTTTGTAGTAATCACCATTTCAGAAGGGCCGTGTAGAAAGAGAGCAAGAAAACACACAGTGAAAACCACCACACACAGGACTGTATTCTGGAGGTCAAAGCTAGTACCAACAGTGATAACTCATGCTTTAAATGTGGCCCCTCGATGACTTGACTCTTGTGTGTCCCCAAATCCCCATGTGTTTGAATCTTCATGTCCAGTGAGGAACTACTGGGAAGTAGTAAGGCCCAGCGAGAGGTCTTTAGGTTATTGGGATCATTTTTACAAAGGCCAGTGTGGGATTCTGCATTATTGCGCGCTCTCTCTCTCTCTCTCTCTCTCTCTCTCTCTCTCTCTCCTTAACCATAATATACTGACTTCTGATGGCTTCCAGAATGACAGGGCCCATTGATCACAGACAGAAGCCTCCAAAACCATGAGTCAAAATAAAAATGTACTCTTTGCACAATGATTTATTCCCAGACTTTGTTACAGTAGTGCAAAGCCAACTGATGTTTTGTCCTATGCTCTCTTTCCCAAGCTGTTCAGTCCCAGTATATCAATAAGAAAAACACCAGTCTAGCCCCAAGGAAAAAGCTACCCTACAAAATTCTTTCTAATAACTATCAAAATTTTGAAGGCCATTTAAAAATAATGGAAATCTGGGCAAGTGTCATAACTCAGAGGAGTTCAAGGGGACTTGAGTATTAAATGTAATACAGTGTGCAGGATGGTATCCTGGGACAGAAAGGGACAACGTAAAGCTAAAGACATCTGAATAAGCCATAGAGCTGGTAAGAATATGTTATGATAGGTTTAGAATCACTAACAAACGTAGCACACTGGTATAAGGTGCTCCTAATGAAGACACTGAACGAGATGTGTGAGGACTCAATAGTTTCAATTCTTCTGGGTAGGTATAACTTTCCTTTCAAAAAGTATTTTTCAAAAGTTCCTCAAAAGAGAAAGCAGATGGGGTAGGAGACAGTTATTTGGGAAGATCAGCAATATCAGTGACTCAGCTCCCAGATATCCCAGATGTGGGCTCCCCCTCATCATTGGCGTCTCCATTGTGAGCAGGTGGCCACAGTCTGTGTGACTCATGAAGACAAGACATTTTCCCGCAGGAGGATAGACACCAGGCCTCCAAGGAGCTCTCCCGGAGACTATTGGCCAAAATTTGTGACCCACCTGTCCTGGGGCTCAACTGCTGACAAGACCATTTCAAGAGTCCACAAGAACCAGGCTTTTGCCTTGAGTCTCATATGGCAACCTCTGAATCATCTGGGCTCCTTTGCTCCCTTTGAAGAGGCTGAGAAATTGTTTAAACTATAGCAGAGAGAACCTCAGACCTGGAGTGGGAACACCTGTTCCAGATGCTCTAGAACCCTGAACATTTAAATGCTCTTAGATTCCTGGGCCATCAGAGGTGTCCCTGAATCCATGGGGTTTTTGGTAGACCTTTCCCCACCCACTTCAAAATCTATTCCAGGCTCGTGTGTGTGTGTGTGTGTGTGTGTGTGTGTATCCAGAATCCAGTTGTAACATTACATGGTTAAAGAATTAAAGAGGTGTCCAGCTTGGCAAGTGAGAAAGGGGATTACATACTGACAAAACTGTAGAACTAACTAATGTGTACCCAGATGCTAAGAAACTATACATAGAGCAGGCCCTGAGAGCACATGATTAAGCCGAATAGAATGATAAAGTCTAAGAAAGATAAGAAGTCTAAGAAAATATGGTTCTCTTCTCCTTTGCTACAGAACGGTATATCCTGCCAGGACCTTGGGAGATTATGCCCTGGGAACGTATTATCAGAAGCACTCCCAAAAGCATGGGGAGAGTGTGCTCTACACCAATTGTAACAGGAGCTCTAAGTGACTCCTGTGAAACGGCATTTCATTAGGTCAGAGGAGTGAGTGGGTTGATTGGCTACCTTAGGAAAACCCACCCACTGCCATGGAAAGCCTTGGAAGATGAGCCAAACAGTGAACAAATATCCCATGGCCATTCACATCACTGAATGAAAGAGATCTAGTACTCCAGCCACATGAGGACATTGCCCTCCATGTGGCACAGAAAGCATTGATGAAAGAGGCTTCAATCCTGAATAACCTGGAATTGGCTGTCTTCTGTGGGTCATACTGATGGTGAACATGATGGTACAGAACCTCACTCCCTGACAACTGTGAAGAGGGCAGGACTCCAAATAGTAGAGGTTGAATGTTGAGTTTAGCCTATCAGAATCAAGGTGGACACAAATGGTCACCAGTGCTTGGTGCTCCTAGGAGCAGAACAGATGGCAGCCGGCAAGTGTGCTGCTCTGTATGTATACATCAAAAGAAGTTAGGCTGAAGAGATTACTCAGTGGTTAAGATAGACAATTGCTCTCACAGAAGACCCAGGTTTAGTTCTCAGCACCATAATCACTCACTTACCTGTAACTCTAGTTCCAGGGGATGGAATCCCTCTGGCTTCTACGGGAGCCTGCACTCATATATACATACCTCCACAGAGACACAGACAGACATAAGTGCACATGCACATGGGCGCGCGCACGCTCGCACGCACACACACTATTTCTTAAAATCATGGATGGACACTAGGCCATAAGCAGTGTGTGTGTGTGTGTGTGTGTGTGCGTACATTGCATAATCCCTTACCCAATGTCTATACCTGAGCCAGTTTTCAGACTTGGCATCCACTAATTGAAAAAGAACTTACACCCTTAGGAAGAAATATCCTGAATCACCACAGCAACCACATATGACAATGATCTAAATATTATTTCCCTGAAAAGACATATGTCCCTTTATTCAAATCATCACATAGAGCCATGAAAGCATATCTACAAGTCTCCAAGACTGTTGGACATAGGTTTTTGGCTTTTTTAAAGTTAACCCAGTATCTGGAGACTCTTCATGCTTTTCTTTATTGGGACGGGGCATACAGGAACCAGGTATTAAGTAGAAATCCAGGCTCACTGGACCTTGGAACCCACCAAATGGGTACTTCCTTAGTCTGTGACTATGTCACCAGAATGGACATGGTTGGTTGTTGGCAGAACCCAATGATAATTTCTGGTTCACGAGTCTGTAGAGTCACAAATCAAAGTGAATGGAATTGAATGAGAAGAGTTTGAAAGGGCTCTTTCCTCTAGCCCAAAGATTGAATGACATTGCACCCTAAAGTGTCCCAGGCATGAAGACATAAGGTACGTGGAGGGATTCATGCCAATCATTTTCTTGGGCCCACAGAAGCAGGAGAGACTTGCAGGATGTTATGTACTACAAGCCAAATCTAGGTAACTAATAGTCTTAATGCCTGCTGTTACTACAGATATAGTTTGTAGTTGTTTTGCAGAGCACATAAAAATGAGCTTGTGCCCAGAGAAAGTGGTCTTTTCCATTCCTTCCAGGAAAGAGGTCAGAAGCACTCTACACTGACATGAAGTAGATACTACTGTACATTTATGTCTTGCCCAAGAGCTGTACTAATTCTTCTGCTTGTAGTAGCTTAATCCAAAAGGACTAGTCTGTTTGCTTAAGGAAAACAGTGATTTGCTAAAGTACTAGCATCACATTAACAAGTTCAGATGAACAAAATGTAGAATTAGAGACCTCAGTTGGACCCCATGACAAGAGACTCTGTGATTCAAGGTATCTGTAGTGGGAAAAGATGTCATGTGGAGTTTATGGCAGTAAGAGACTCACAATGAAGACCTCTGAGGTTCTGGAGTAAGGCCATGCCATCTGCAGCAGAGAATTATATACCATTTGAAAGAATAGCTCTTGGCATGCCAGTGGACCCTGGTTGAGATGAAGTGCTTAACAAGGGATATCAAGTGACCATGTGGCCAAACTGTCCATGATAATCTGAGTTCTAGCCAACCCATTAAGTCATAAGGTCAGGTGGACCCAGAAATATCTATCTTTAGACAGCAACGGTACATCTCAATTGGACAGGGCAAGCAGGCACAAGAAAGTTTCAAGTCCCCATAGTAATCATCAGCTTCTCTTCCTCAGACCATATAGATGACGGTTGTCTGCAGAGTACTGAGGGTTACACCATCCCTTATTGGACAATTGGGGAAAGAAAACAAGAATAGGCTTAGTTTATGGAAGAATCATATGTGTTTGTGAGTGCAAGCCCGAGATACACACTGACTGCATAGTAGTCCTCCTAGGAGTGACAATAAAGATAGGCAAGGGGAAGTCCTTCCAACATGAAGAGCTTTAGCCTTCATTATCCACTTTTGAGAAAAAGGAAAGTGTTCCATGTAAGGATACATGGACAGTGGAGAAAGCCTGGAAGGAATAGGACTTTAAACATCGGGGATATTAACCAGGCATTGTTTGCCTGCAATTTCAGAAATTAAGGGGCCAAGGCAGGAAGACTGCCATGAGTCTGAAACCAGTTCTGGGGACATAACTCGGGACTTCGACTCAGGGCTTCACACATGCTAGGCAAGCACTCCACTGTGTCCTTTCTAGTATATTAAAACATCTATTGCATAACAGAAAACTTAGCAAATAGACAAGATGACTCACCAGGTAGTATCAGCCAACTTGTGTCATTGGCCACCTAAGTGCTGGCACAACTGATGGTGCATAAACATGGTGGCTACTTTCATAAGTCGGGAGACTCTATAGGTGCTCGAACTTGTGGACTCAGAGCTCATCAAGACTGACTTGGTCATTTCCACTGATAAGTGTCTTGACCTGCAAGTCAGAGGCAAACACTAATTCCCGGATGGAGCGCCATCCTTCGAGAAAACAAGCAGCCATTTGACTGGAGTTGGTCACATGGCATGGTTCTAGCTCAGAAAGAGAAATAATTTATATTCATTAGAATTGATGCACATTCCAGATACAGGCTTTGTTTTCCTGTGTATAGACCCTCAACTACTGTTTGGAAACCCACTGGATATTTGTGTCCCTGACACGGGACCTCGAAGAACACTGCATCTCACTTGACAATCTACTTCACAGCAACAGAGACATGAGCGAAAGCATTTGACCATGATCAATATTAGATCTTCCCTAGACTACAGCATCTGATGGAGAGATGAGACCAGTTTGTCAAGGAGGAGCTTATGAAGCCTCTTGGAAATGATAGGCTGCCAGTGTGGGACACCAATCTCTAGGACCTTAGGTCAACAACGACCATTTCATGACACTGCCTCCTCGATCTGTGGAATACGGGGGCAGGGTAACCAAAACATAGAAGGGAAGAATGGTCCCACCCCTATTCCTGAGGCCCTACCTGAGCAATTTGCTCTTCCCACACACTTACTAAAAGCTTTTGCAAGATTAGAAGTTTGGCTCTAAGGAGAATGTTTCCACCAGGGGGCAGAGCAAGGGTTACCTTGTATCTCCAGACTTAAGGCTCCCACTTCTAATAGTATCCTGTGCAAGGCAAAGAGGTGTCATCTTGACATGAATAAATGATTCTGATCATGAGAAGGCAGGGCTATTGATATATAATGGGGCAAAGGGTTATGTGTCTACTGTCCTGGAGACCCATGTTGGGATCTGTGGATGTTCCCTGGCAAAGGATGATAACAGACAAGTGCAGCTTGCACAGGATCACAGAAGCTGAGGAACAGTGTTCGTTTACCATAGCCCATGAGCTATGCCAGCGAAGGTGCCAGCTGAGGGAGAGGGTTGTGTGGGACGGATGGCATGAGATGTGTAGCTGTAGTCCCAAGACTAGCTCCTACGCTTCATTCCCTGAGCTTCCTCTCAATTTCTCCAGGAAAAGAGATGGCAATACTCTTGCAGGCACAGTTCCCAACTGGGGCAAAATTATTAGACAGAATAAGTGGGTTGAATTTTGAGACTGCAATAGGAGTGGTAACTCACTGACAAAGTCCTTGCTCAGGACCCAACCTCTAAGAGGTAGGTTGTAGTCAGCTCACAGATGTCCCTCAGTCCCACGGGGACTGTGCCCCCCCCCCTCCGTAGAACCCAGACACACCTATACCCTTCCTCGAACATCCAACACTTGGTTGACGAGGAGAAGAGGAGTCAGGGGGGTCCAGCCCTTTTGTCTCAGTTCAGTCCTAGCATAAAGTGACACCCCCCCCCCCCATGGTACCCATGGCCAGAGGCATCTGTTGTTGCTCTGAGAGGCACCTTCTTCTACACAGTCCTAGGCTCCACCCTCCAAGGTACTTCACTGTGAGTGTGCTGCAGACATCTCTTCCTCAGAGTGTCTCCAAGGAACCTTTGCCTGAAACTTGATCTACTGTAGAAACCAAATAAAGACAGAGCAATACTGTTTGGTTCAGCGAGGACACCGGGGAATGCTGCTTTCAGGATGATTCTACCTAAACTGGATCACTGCCATGAATAAGGACAAATTCAGTTTATACCATTTTACAGAATTCTGCTGACTTGGGCCCCAACATCTCCCTAACACGTATACACAAACCCTGCCCCCACCCACTCCACCAGAAGCAGATCAAGCAAAGAGAAAAAGCAGATTTGATTTAACAGTTCATTTCTTCTAGAAAAAAAAAATCCAACAACAAAAAGAAGAAACAGAACCAACTCAGAATAGCCGTAACTAACCACAACATAAATGATTACCTGATTCCTCTCTCTCTCTCTCTCTCTCTCTCTCTTTCTCTCTCTCTCTCTCCTCTCCCCCCCCCAATAGAAGTTACTGAATTTCGTACTAAACACCAATCATGGGTCAAGTAAAATCTTAGAAAAGCAAAAGGGCAGGTTCAAATTCCAATTTCAATAAACCTATGTCCAAATTCAACAGTCTGTGATTTTGCACTAGAGATACCCTGTTGGAGGAGGCCGTCATTCCAATTTGCATTCAAGGCTCCGTACAAATAAGTGTTTAAAATGGACTAAGTAGGCAAGAATCAGATTCAAAACTTTTTCTGGGTACTAAATATTTCAAATATCCCCATTTTTTTTCTTGACAAAACCTTCAGTTATCCTCCCCCTCCCTCCCGAGCATTGAGGAACAGTCATTCTAGAATACTGCCAACTACAGCGAGCATCTACAGATGGGCTGGTCTGCAGCTGGAGGCTTTAACTCAGTAGTATTTATTTGAAATCTCCAAGCCAGCAGAGCAGTACAGTGAGCACAATTCTCAATGTTTTGGCTCTGGAGCAAATAGCGGTTGAACTTAGTTTTTTCAGCTAAAATGGAATTTATGCAGATGTGCTCTGCACTAAATTCATTAAACAATTACATCCTGGTGCCGTTTTCACATTTTTGTAAAGGATCTGCATAAGCACTAATTAGATCTAAGACAATGTTACTGGGCAAATTACAGTGTGGATTGTTCGCCTTGTCTTGCATTCTGCATCTGCTTCGAGATGATGATAATTTAGGTGCAAGCCATATAAATGTTGGGTTTTGTTCCATTTACTGGAAATATTTATTTGAAACATACTATAGATTAATTGATAATGTAACCATTTTTTAAAAGAGCCTCCCGATGTTTTTCTCACGGGTGTCGAGTGGTAAAATCCAATGGGGGGAGGGGTGATTACAGTAGCTGAAATTTCTCACAATCACTAACGGGCATTTTCCTCCGTGAGGTTGAGGTTTGCTCATGAAAAGATCTTTGCCTTTCATTTGGCTTCAAGTGCAAGCTGGGCTTGCTGAGTTACAGCGGGGCCTTTCAGAACGCAGCATTCACGCAAAGGCATGCAGCTTCTCCTGGACAGCTCCCAGGGGCAGCAGCCCACCTCTTCCAGCATCAGCTGGACAGGGACAGTATGGAAAGACCTCAGTATCTTAGGTGATTCAGACCTTGGGTGTGTGAGTGTGTGTGTGTGTGTGTGTGTGTGTGTGTGTGTGTGTGTGTGTGTG
>JADRCH010009910.1:0-29320 GCA_019843965.1 Rhynchomys soricoides
TGTGTGTGTGTGTGTGTGTGTGTGTGTGTGTGTGTGTGTGTGTGTGTTTTCTTTCTCTACTTTTTATCTTTTATTCCATATACCATTAAATGTAAAAGACTAACATTTAAGCATGAAATCCACTCTGTAAAAAGTTAGGGCATTCCTACAGGGTTTCTATGGCAACTTTGAATTACCAACTTAATTCAAGGCTCACTCCAGCCCAGAAGTCACCACTCTAGTAGACATTCTGTAACCAGACTCTCCATTCTGCTCACACCCAGAACTGCTTCTGCTCCAACCAGCAGCATCTCCCTCCCTGGGAAGGAGGCCAACACTGGGCATCAGCTTGGCTGCTGCAGTTCTAAACCCACTCCCACGGCTGGACTTTTCAAATCGTTACTTCCATTGTTTGATGGAGCCAGCCAGGAGAAGCCAAGTTCAGTGTGAACGCCAACAGAGATTATGAGGCAAAACTGAACGCTGAGTGTAATCAAATGCAAAAGCCCAACTCCACGAGATGTGGAAATGACCCTGTGTGTGCAAGATGCCTGATTATTAATGGGAGTATAGCAAGCGCACATAGGCCTCCCCACACTTATAATCCAGCCTGGCTCACTCTAGCTGCCTGCTTCCCTTCTTTCTTAGGTGGGGTTTTGGGTTCCATCCTTGGGTTGCTGCTAGGTGGAGGAGATAGTAACCATCAGGTGATAATAATTGCTTCTGAAGACTTAATTGTAAGCCTGCAAATGCTGTGCTGGTTAAATATGAAATTATCTTCCTTGAAGGAGAAGATAAGTTAGCACTGGGGTTTTACAGTTTAAAGGTAAAATATATTACATTGCCCCTTTGGAAGAAAACAGTGTTTGTTGATTATTGTTTTATTTCTCTCCCTCTCTCTCTCTCTCTCTCTCTCTCTCTATATATATATATATATATATATATATGCATATATATATATGTGTGTATATATTTACTATACACACCAAGTAGATTTTCAACATGCTGCCTCTGCCTCAGGAGTATTGAGATTATGGATATATGTTATCACAGCAAAAAATCTATCAGCTATCAATAGCTCTTCTGCTGAGGGTGGGGCCCTTGAAACCCTCCCCTCTCCATGTGGGGATGTTGACTGACTTGATCTTGTACAGGATTGTGCAGACAACTACTGTGAGTGCATGAGTACAGTAATCCTGTCATGTCCAGAATCACTGTTTCGTACCAGTCCTTCCTGAGCTCTGGCTTTTACATGTCTACTCCCTCTTCTGTGATACTCCCTGAAACTTAGGTAGGGAGTATAATCTAGATGCCCCATTTGTGGCTGGCTGAGCATTCCACAGAAACTTATTCTCTGCACTTTGGTCAGTTGTGAGTTTCTACATTAACTGGTATCCATTGCACAAAGACACTTCTCTGATGAGATCAGAGATAAGAATTTTGAGAGCAGTTGGATACCATGTCCATTTAGCAAAATAATAGTAAAAGGTTCATCCTTGGGACTTACAAGATTTTTCAACCATGGATTTTTGACCAGATTTACAGTACTGTGTATGCATTTCCTCTTGCGGTGTGGGCCTTACAACCAATCAGAAAGTAGTTGGTTATTCCCATAACATTTGTGCCACTAGTGCATTCATGGACATATCTTGCTGGGATAGTCATTATCGCAGCTCAAGGGTTTGAAGCTGAGAAAATTTGATTATCACTGTTCTCCTCCAGTAGAAAGTGTATATGACACTTTCCAGGAAAAACAAAAAACCTTAGCCAGTTGGGATGAAGCTTCCAGTTCAGTATTTGCTTAATTCTCCATGGTATGACACGGTGAAGTATTCATAAAGCTGGATATTCACCAAGGACAGAAAACTCAAATGGTAGGTACAAGTCAGAACTACGTCCTTTTTAAAAAATATATTGGCCGGCTGGGCAGTGGTGGTGAACGCCTGTAATCCCAGCACTTGGGAGGCAGAGGCAGGGGGATTTCTGAGTTTGAGGTCAGCCTGGTCTACAGAGTGAGTTCCAGGACAGCCAAGGCTACACAGAGAAATCCTATTTCCAAAAAACCCAAATATATATAAAATAAAACCTATATATATATATATTCATTCCCAGGTATTTACCTCAGTCTGACCATTTTTATATTAAAACTGGTGTCTTAAATCCAAGTTCAATGTGACTTGGAGGTGGTGTCTTCAGGAAGTTACTAGGTCATGAAAGCATCACCATTGTAGATGGGGTTAGTACACTCTTGAAAGATGCCTCAGAGACCTCCCTTTTCCTTCCCCTCTGTAAAGAATAAGTCCCCATTGGACATCTAATAAGCCAGTACCTTGATCTTGGACTTTCCAGCCTCTAGGATTTTGGGAAATAAATTCCACTTGTCCACAACCCCCCAGCTGTTATAGCAGCCCAGGAGACTAAGAAAGTATTCCAAGAGACGTGGAAACACATGACCACGTAAAAAGTTGTACATGAGCTTGTATAACAGCCAAAGGTGGACACAATCCAAATGCTGGAGATAAACTATAGTGTACCAACTTAAAGGAATTTTATTTAGCCATTTTAAAAAAAATAAAGGTTGGTTGGCTCTCTGTGTTTCCCACATCCAAAGATTAAACCAACCAAAAAATGAAATGTATTATTTAAAAACTTAGGTCTATATAATTTTTTTCTTGTCATTTTTTTTCTAAAGTACTAAAACAACTATATAGTTAGCAATCTGGTAGTGATTGTAAATACCTAGGTCTGGGAGTTGGAGAGATAGCTCAGTGGTTAGGAGTGCTTGGAAGTCTCCAGAGGACTCTGGTTCTGTTCTCAGAACCCACTGTTAGCAGCTCACCACCACCTGTCACGCCAGCTCCAGGGGATCTCATGCTCTTAGCCTCTCTAGGCATATACATGTGTGACACACACATATAAATAAAGTAAATCTTTTTTTAAAAGGTGTGTACAGATCCATAAAATTAGCTCTTCAGACCCTAACAAAACAACCAAATCATTTTTTAAAAGGATTAGCTGAACTGTTTCATTTGATTTTGTCATAGAAATAATAAGCAATCTTCCTTTGCATCTGTTATGACAGGTACTATAGAAAGACAGACAGTACAAATGGTGTCAAAGATACGTAATATTGGTAGAAAGATAAAGTGCTGTGTTCATGCTGAAAAACCAGTGTGGCAGTCTCTCAAAAAATTTAAAAGACACTGTCTATAGGTAGAGGAGCAACTCAGGCATTTGCTTGGCATGTGCAAGGTTCTGCCGTGAAGCCCTAAAATCGCAAACTCTTTGAAAACTATAATTATTGTATGATCCAGCAATTATTCTTGTAGGCATAACCCTAAAGAATTGAAAACAAGATCTTGAGCAGATATTTGTTCAAGCAGCATTACTCATAATAGACAAAAATTGAATGTAATTCAAGTATCCATTGATGGGTAAGTGAAAAAGCAAAACTGGGAGCAGCTATATGTATTATACATTTTGGCCTTGAAAAGAAAGGAGATTAGTCTCATGCCACAACATAGATGAGACCTGAACATCGAGAGACTAAGCTAAGTGAACGGAGCCAGACACAGGAAGTCAAAAACTGTATGATTTATAAAGTATCTAAAGTGGTCACATTTACAGATAGAAAATAGAATGAGCTTTGCCAGGGTGTGAGCAGACACAGGGGAGCATAGTTAACGTGGTAAATTTAATATTATATGCATTTTTTAAAAAAGAAAAGCAATAGTTGTTTGTATGTGTAAGACCCTGTCCACAGAGTGGGGAGAAAGAACGGCCTTTGGACTCCCAGGAACCTGGGCTGGAGTCTCCCTCCCTGCATGTTTAGTACCATACCCAGGCCAGGTTCTCCTGGGCATTGTTCTCTAAGACCAGTAAAACCCTGAGATAATAAGTAAAGAAGACTGTATCTATGCTACATGCTTATTTTTCTTTTCTACTTATGTTACTTTAGAAAGAAATAAAGATTAGCAGCCATAAGTAAAAGTACTGTGCAATTTAAGCTGCCAGATAAAATATCAGACACCCATTTAAATCTGATTTTAACACAACAAGAGTGTTTAATAGTTATTTTATATAAGCATTTCCCAAGCATGTCCCTAGCATTTAAAGTATCTTGGGCAATGTTTGGAATATATGTATACCAAAAAAATTTATTATTTATCAGAAATTCAATTTTAAGTATATATCCCATATTTTGTTCACTAAATAAAATCCTTACCCACAATGCTGATGTTTTCATCAATCAAGTAAATTTGATTTGACTTATGGAGAGGAAAAGCCATTTTAATCCAGTATTCCAGAAGTTCATTCTTGTCCTGGTTCTTGAGTCCGGCTGCTATCTTAGTGGTATGATGGGTGTGTGTTTTGATGACTAAGATGACAACTCAAAACAGAGCTGATAGATTAATCTTCTATTTTGCTTCCTAATTATGATTGGCCTGAAACAAACAAAACCATGATGGGTTAAGGGCTTAACTTCCGTTTCTGCCTCTAACCCAATCACATTGTGAGCCAGCCTTCTCTCTGAGGTGATCCTCCCTCTCGTGTTCATCAGAAGCAGAGTTTTATCAGTGAAGATGGTGGCCTTGAATCACCCCCCAAGGAAGACAGGCTTTGAGTGAATTTATAATAGTAGAGATGGTGTCTACCTAGTCAATTTCATTGAGAGAGGTTTGCTCTTCCTCAGAGCAGTTGAGATGCTAGACTGGACATACTCATTCACTGCTGGACCTCCAGAATTTACCCTGCCCCCCAGTCTCCTGCTGGGAACAGTGCAGTGTCATTAAAATGAAGTTCTTTGAGAAAGACAATGGTCACATTCACCCGCAGAGGCGTGCAGAGACACTGAAGGAAGGCCTGTCTCCGGATTGTTTGGTGTGTGGTGTGACTCCTAAGCGTCTCCTGAGGAGCTGTGGGTGTGGTAGTGTCTGTCATCCAAGAGGCAGGAAGGCAAGGGGCTGTGCTCAGCCTTAACTCTCCAAACAGCCAGTCTCTGCCCTTTGTCAGCTGAGGAAGCTTACCGTTTCTTCATTCTCCTGTGGAATATTGAGGATTGGTATGGCCAGACTTCTACTTCAGAATTAGATGTGAATTCAGTAGTCACTGTAATTGCATATACTCTGCCAGATACTGAGTTGGGATAGGAACATAATCTTTTCTTTTACAGGCAAGATGAGAACCGCGGGAGAGTTAAGAAACTTGTTCAGATTCACAAGCTAGTTCACTGGCAGAGGGGGAATTAAAACCTCAGAATCCAATTTATGAGTGTGTGGTCTAACCTTTGCACCACACTTCCCGACTAAAACGTGGATTTGTAGCATCTTAAATCACAGTGCACACAAGAAAAGCACTTTAGAGCTGGAGAGATGGCTCAAGCATAAGGACCTGAGTTCAGATCCCCAGTGTTCATGGAAAAGCTGGGTGTATCTGCAAGGTCTGTAGTCCCAGTGCAGAGGTAAAGAGACAGGAAGATTCCTGGAGCTTGCTGGCTGGACAACCTAGCCAATCCATGAGCTCTGGGTTTAATGAGAGACACTGCACACTACACACTATCTCAAAACACAAGATGGAGAAGTACAGAGGAAGACACTGAGTGTTGACCTCTACCCTCCATACATGTATGCACAAGTGAGAGCGTCACACACACACACACACACACACACACACACCAAAAAGAAAGAAAAAGAAAGAAAACCACTTCAATTTTTAAAAACAGGAAATGGAATAAAACAGAGTGAACGAAATAGAGTTGGCTGCTTCCAGATAACAGATCCATGCTCTGGAAGCACGAACTTCCTGTCTATGACCACTTTCCTCTCAAAGCAAGATTCAGTGGAGTTGTCGCTTCTAAGAATTGACAATTACGTAGGGAGCTTGTTGCTCCAACAGTTCCATATTTTAATAGGAGAATTTGAAATTAAGTGATGTTTATCAGGGTAAACTGAATGTCTAGAATTTAGGAATCATTTACATTATAATGCACTTCTTCACTCTCTTCCTGGGCATGAATAGACTTAAAATACGGTGATGAGTGGCATTGTTCACACTGCGGCAGCTCAGAGGAACACACAACACACTCTAAAATCACAAATTAATTGCTAATGAGAATATTGCTCTTGAAGAGTTATATTGTTCGCTCCACAGAAAAGAACAAGCTTATATGACACCATTTTGGATGGGCCAAGCAAAACCAGCATCTGGACAAGTCATGAGCCACTTCTAATCTCGCCCCGCTGGTTCCAGATAGACTTTAACAGAACACATTCAGGAATATAAGAGTCAGAAACGTGGAGGCCAGAGGGAACAGACCACCACCCTGCAGTTGAATTACAGGTAGTAGTGAGCCACTTGCTGTGGGTGCTGGGACCAAAACTCAGATCCTCTGGGAAAGCAGTACTTGCTTTTAACTTCTTTGCGGTCTCTCCAGCTCCTATATACGGATCTTTTCATCTTCCCCTCTTAGTAACAAAAATTGGCTTGGAAAATCCCACCGCTGTCTGCACCGACCTGGGAAATGCTTAGCATCCTCCCAGGTATCGGGTGTTGCATGAACCAGGTGTGAAGGCAGCAGCACCTATGGTAGTGACATCTTGGGAGAAGCAGTGTGACAGCTACACTGACAGAAAGGAAGAGACACAACAGAGGGAGGGTGATCTCTTCCTGTTCAGAGCTGTACCTGCCTGGGTGACGATGATTAATCTGCAAAGTGTCTTTCATCTCTATAGTCTGTGATTTCTCATCTCTTCTAAAAGTCCTAAGTGAAACAGACATTCATTAAAGGTATCAAAGCACAGGCCACGCTACACTGTGGGTTAAAAGGGGGTGTCAAACATCGGTGACTTCACACCACAGCACACACACACAGTACACAGTGTCTCATTTGTGAGGACCAGGGTGGGCTTGGTTACTCTACTAGGTGTTTGTCTTCCTTACACCAGCAGCAAAGCTGGCCTTCTCTTTAGCTACCATGGTAAGGGAGGAGACAGCCAAAAAGGTGGAGGTCCCTCACCTCCTTTCTACCTGTGACACTCACAAGACTCCTCCAAGGACAAAGTGCAGTGAGCAATACTGTCACACTGTAGTGAGGATCCCTGATCCACAGACTCAGTTCCTTCCCTTTCTCTTGTAGTAAGCTCAAAGAATTATACTCCAACTGAGAGATTGGTTGGCAAATGACAGGAATGTAACCTCTGGACAGTGTGATGTGTGTCCTGGTGTCCCTGGCACAGCACAGAACACTGGAGATGGAGCTCAACAGAGCCTCACTGAACAGTGGAATGAGCTGAGGGGTTGTCCCATGCCCGCAACTCACCAGGCAGTTCTTGTGCCAGCATACCATGCCAGAAAGGCACTCTGCACCACTCACCCCCACCCAGCCCCTCTAGTCTCTGTTCACTTGCTGCAGTTCATTTTGATGAGAACAAGGAGCTGCAGTCTCACTGATCTTTGCAAGCAGTTAGGAAACACTAGGAATTGAGTAGGAAGTCGGTCTGTGTCAACAGAATTGCTACTGTCTCCCAATCTCAATCCCTCTCCTAAGAAAATTCGTCTTAGGATGAATTCAACCTGTTATGTCCCCTTATCAAACCTTCAGCCAGAACCAATGGATAAACGATCCTCTGAGTGCAAAATCCTCTGACCATGGTCTGGATGCACACATCAGCCCTCTTCTAAGTCTCTGGTGACAGTGCTTCCCTGTCTTGGTGTTTGGGGCTCCTTCGATTACACTGTCATGAAAGAGTCAATATTGTTTGACCAGACAACCCAAAATAACTTGTTTTGCCTGCTACTGGGACATCTGACAGCAGGGTTGGTGGTATTATTAAGGAAATGGGGATCAAGCAAAAAATGCATGTGGTTGCTGCACTGTGCATTTTCTGCGGAGGCCTGAGACAATGTCAGGGTTTCTGTAGACTCTTTAGGCATTAGCTACTGCTAATTGGAATATGGGGGAGGACTTTTTTTTTTTCTTTTAACTTCTTAGGACAGATCTTTCGGCTTTGGTTTTCTCCTCTGGGCCTGGTACCATACAGCAAAAACTTGGTGTTTGCCTGGTCATATTTTCATCTGTGTGCAGGCTGCCCCCTTGGGGTTTGAACATTAGTATTTGCTGATTTTTTTTCCTGCCATGAATATTGAAGTACAAAACTTACTTTTAGCTGCAGCAAGGCCTGAAGGTGTGAGGGAGTATAATTTTTCAATAACGAGCTGAGTGTATATGAAAAGGTAGTGGGTGGTTTAATAGGAACTATTTATAAACTCCTGAAGGCAAAAAAGCATGCTCTATTCTTGCTATTAAGATAAAGCAAACTAGACCAAAAGGCTCTATTCACTCTGGCTTAACCGATTTATACCTAAAGACTCAGTAGATGGAAGTTGGTATTATAGACAGACAGAAGGCCAAATTAAAAAACACCATTAGAATATTAATCTCAAGCAGCACACCCCACTGCAGATTTCAGACCATTAGTTGGAAAGAGGAGGCTTGAGATGGACATGACGATTCCGTTTTGTGTCTGATAGCCTCCTAACTGCTACCCAGCATTTGGGTTGAAAATCTCTTCTTTGAAAACATCACTGGCTATAGACCAGATTGTCCCTAACTAAATATGATCTGAGTTTTGGGTTTTTGTTTACAAAGAAATGCATTAATTCTTCTAATTGTGTTAAGTTACCCGGCCGTTGGGTACCGTTTCTTGATTGTTAATCATCCACAGGCAACTATTCAATCTCTCCTTTTCTGAGTGTTCAAATATTCACAGGAACTCGGGGCCAAATGCTTAAGAGTTGGGTATGTTGTAAATGTGATGAAACATTTTAAAGATGCCAGAACATGTCCCTTTGGAAGTGGGGACCCACTTCAGTAAGGTAATGTTTTACTTGAGATTGCTTGGCCACCAGCAAGTGAAAACATGGGCTGAGTCCTTTCTTATTCTCTTATCTAATTTGTGATGCTGTAACAAAATACCTGAGGCCATCAGCTTAGAATCATTTCACAGGTTTTAGCCTGTGGCCACTTGGACCGATTGTTTTGAACCTGTGGCTGCACAGTACATAATGTGCAGGGTAGAAATGTGTCTGGTAGAAAGATAGGAAGACAAGAGGGGAAGCTGTTAGGACCTCAGAATCCTTTCCAAAGACATCCCCCCCACACACACACACTAAATCTTCTCCCACTGGGCTCCTTCTCCTAAGGGTTCTACCATCTGCCAACAGTGGTCTTCATGGGCATTTAAGATCAAAATCATGGCATATTGAGGTAATATCCAGTGCCTCGAGAACAATGCATTTTGTTCAACCACTAAGGCAGACCTTTCCAGGGCAGGATTTCTTGATTGTTAGTGAGTAATTGACTCAACAAAGAGGCATTCGAAGGCACACACCATTAGACCCTGTCCAGATGCTATCCTTGGGTTCAGTTAATTTGGATTCAGTTAGGTCTGGGATGAAGTAGACAGCACCCAGGGAGTACCGGTAAACTTTCGAGGCTGTGAACTAGTGACCTAAGGGGAATAGATCCACTGTCATAGCTCCAAGCTTAAACATATTGTTGAAGAAGTGTCTGGGTTACTTTCATACCATAGCACATGAGAAGGCTGAAGAACTCGCTGTGGTTTTCCTATAGCTCGTGAGCTATGGTCAGGCAGCCCCAAAAGTCCTTCTCCTTTCCCTCCTCCTCTTCTTCCTCCTCCTCCTCCTCCTCCTCCTCCTCCTCTAAGCCACAAAGCAGACAAGATACTAGGTGGTTTCCTCGTAGTATGAGGAGTGGAGTCATTACACCATATCATGTTGAAAGCATTTTCTCCATCCTCTTGGAGATGCAGGAGTTCCCTTGAACCAGGTGGCCTTCTCACTGGAGCTGCAGGACCAGGCAAATGCAAACATTCTCCCACTGTTAACTGAGCACAAACGCCAACAAGACTCTTGCCTGTTCTTCCTGCAGTCCCCTGGGGGCCCCGGTCTGTCACACTCATCATTCAAAAATGATCCAGTCTTCATTGTGTGCCAGCCTTGTTACTTGGGTAACCCCTATATTCCAAAACAGGGTTCCCTTGAAATATAAACTAATATATTGAAAGTGGTTTTTTATTTTTAGCCTGGAACTCTGTCTGGTTTTATGAAGGTATTTTTGTATAGTGCATCTTGTACCTAATATAAACACTAATACCTCAGATGTCTCTAGTTAATACAAATATCTTAAATCTATTTTTATACTTCCAGGGGCAGGGGGACCAAAACATTAAGAATTGCTTTAAATTTTGTTAAGGTAGTCAACAAACCAATCACATACCTTTATCTCACGAACCCCAGCCCTCTAGAGAGCTGCTGAACTTCAAAAGGGCCACACACACTGCTAAGGGAAATAATATCTTCTGGATAGTTCTGAACATAGAAATAAATTTTTATTGAAGTTCAGAAGTCTTGTCTGTTCTCCATTGCTGTGACAGAATACCAGAGACAATCAAGTTATAAAGGAGAGATTTATCCTGGCTCGTGGCTTCAGTCCAAGATCCATAATTTAGCTGAGATAACTTATCACAGCAGGGAGATCAAAGGAGATTGCTCACTTACAGCATCCAGAAGCAGAAAGAGGAGCTGGCTGGGATGCCTGTACTCTGCTGAAGGCCTGCTTCCTCTAACTAGGCCCTGCTCCTGAAGACTCCACCACTCGAGATAACACCATCAGCTGGGGACCAAGGTGGCTGTGGGGAAAATGTTCTGTATCCAAACTACAATTCGCCTCATGATAAAAGATGATGGAGCACAGTAGTTCTGATGGCCACAGCAGGCCACAGTAGGCCACAGCAAGCTGAAAAAGGAGCTTGGATTTCACTTCCACTAATTTTTTTTTCTGTGTTTTATCTGTTTTTTTTTTTTTTTCAATTATATTTTTTCAAATGAGCTCTCTGATAATTGTCCTACATTGGATGGGAACTGTGCTTCAATAAAACATGATTGATTTTTCAAGGACTATAGAAAATGATCCATTCTTCTATCTGTCCAACCATCCATTTACCCACCTTCCCTCCCTCCCTCCCTCCCTCCCTCCCTCCCTCCCTCTTTCCTCCCTTTTTCCCTCCCTTCCTCCATCTTCCCTCCCTTCCTTCCTTCCTTCCTTCCATTTTTGGAATTTCTGACTCTACTACTAAAACACCCTAACTGATCTTATATTATATAGCCATCAGAAATCCCCCAGTCAAAATAGGCTATAAAGCATAGAATACTGATAATGAGAGAAAATTTAAACATCTGATCTGTCTTGTCTTTCACAACCTAAAGCCCCACGGAAGCTTTCTTAAAGTCTTCTGTAGAAGTTTTAAAAAATTCTCCCTCATCATGGGAGAAGCACATGAAAGAGGAGATGGAGCAGCAGCAGAGGCTGAGAGAACAGCATTGGCCAATGGCCACTCACATGGTTGAAGCCACCACCCACTTGCCTCGCCCATCTGTCACACCCATCTGTGGAGTTCACTTTAGAAATAGTAAGTTTTACTTCAAAAGAGAGAAATGTTTGAGTCTGAGATGTTTCCTTATCAAGATAATCTTAAAGAATATTATGCTCCATGTCTTTGAGTACACAGTCTTTTATAGTTGGTCCTTTAGAAATGACTTCAGATAGGCTGGGGAAATGGCTCACTGGGTAAAATGCTTGCTGTGCAAGTGTGGGAACCTGAGTTCAGATCTCCAAGAACCCACGTAAAAAGCCAAGTGGGTTGGTGTGTACCTGCAAACCCAGCACTGGTTGGTGGGGACAGCAACAGGTGGATCCTGCAGGCTCACTAGGCCATAGCAGAAAGAGCAAGCTTCAAGTTCAGTGAGAGAATCCAACTCAAAACTAAGGTGAGGAGGGGCTTGAGGAAGACATCCCAGTGTCAATCACTGGTCTTCACACAGGTGAGTACCCCTGCGTGCGCGCGCGCACACACACACACACACACACCAGGAGAGACAGGGCTGTTGGAAACCATTTCCCGTTTCTTTGTTGGGTAAGGCATGGTTTGTTTTCTCTTGCTTCACAACCAAGCTCTCAGGTATGATCACTCACTCGTTTTACGTTGTGAGCTCTGGGGAGACCATGTGAGGAAAACTAGCTGACCGCCAAGATGAAAAGTCTTGGTCCCCAAGTATCTGCACAGAGCAGAGACTCCCACATCAGACAGAGACCATCTTTGTCCTGTTACAGCACTGAGGTTAGGCTGTTGCTTTTCCCAGCTGCTATCCTTATTTACTGTTAGAGTTTGTGTCTTAACTGTCCTCCAGAGGGAAGTGACAGAGCCTTTGAGAAGAGGGACCTGATAGGAGGAGGTATGTCCTTGGGGATGTGCCTTGAAGGGATATCTGGATTCTAGCCACTCAGCTCACCTTCTCTTTGCTTCCAGGCTGTCAGGAGTTGAGCAGCCTCCCCACCAAGCTCTCAATCCCTGTCATGATGTATTGCTTTGTCCAAAAGGTAAGAGGTCAAGTTAGACTAAAAGTAGAGTAAACCTTTGCTCCTTTTAAGTTGGTTATGTTGGGTATTTTGTCATGGCAATGGTAAGTTCACTAACAAACTTACCCTAGTAGCTGATTTTGTTTTTAACATGTTGCACATACATGTTTTCAAAAGAATACTGGATTTGTCTATTTAAATGTTCCTTTTGCTATGCTGACATATTTCCATACATGCCATTTAAAGATGCAACCTTGCTGGTTATAAATACACCGCATCCCTTGCACTTTAGACGTTATATACAAAGCTGCAATACTTGGGGCTGCAAGCAAAGAAATGTCAAATAACAAGACCTTCAGCAAGATACACATGGACTCGTCTTTTCTCAAATCGGCAAGTCTTATTTTTATTTTAAAATACATAAAAAGTACAAACAAAACTAAACACAGCCATCGTCTGTCCACCTAGAGCTAAGTTGACACATTTGTTTTGTTTTTGTTTCTTACTGTCTGTTATTCAATTTTAAAGTAAAAGTCATATATATTTAAGTAGTACAATTTGAAGTTTATCTATGCTCTGTAGTGATATGATCACCCAAGTCAAGCTAGTTAGCATATTTTCTCTTCTTATAGTTACATGTATATTATATGTTTGTGTGTGTTTATGTATGTGCATGTGTAGAAGAGTGTGTGTGTGTATAAGTGTGTGTGAGAGTATTGTGTATATAAGTGTGTGTTCATATGTATGTACATGTGTGTATATGACTATGTGAATATGTATGTTATGTACATAAGTGTATGCATGTGCATGTGCCTTTGTGTGTGTGTGTGTGTGTGTCAAGAGCACCTAAGATCTACTCTCTAAGCAAATTCTATGTATGTAACTGGACTAGGATCTGGGCAGATAGTTCAGGTGATAAAGTGCCAGCTGCATAATCATGAGGACTTACGCTCGATCCCCAGAACCCATACAAATACCTGGCAATGGTGTCACTTGCTTGTTAACTGAGCACTGGGAGAGGCAGAGAGTTCTTGGAGCCTGCTGCCAAATGGTGAGCTCCAGGTCAGTGAGAGGCTTAGTTTCGAAGGAGAAGGACAGTGTCTCTGCGGGTAGTTAAGGAAAGAAGGGTTTGTTCGGGTTCTGTGTGTGAGAGCACTGTCTGTCACGGTAGAGAATGCATGACAGCAGGAGCTCAAGGCAGCTGCTTGCACTGCATCCTGCACTACTTGCATTACACATGCACTACTACGAAGCAGAGAGAACGAATCCTTAAAGTTAGCTTAACTTCTTCTTTTCACCAGTCCAGGACCTCAGCCAATGAAATGTTGCTATCCACAGTGAGTGGTTCTTCCCACCTCAGTTACTCTCATCTGGATAATCCCCCACAGACATGCCTAGAAGCTTTCTCCTAAGAGATTCTATATCCCGTCTAGTTACAATCAATAGAAACCATCACAGGTACGTACATCCCATCATTGGGGTCCGTTATATCAGCCCAAGCTCCGCCCATTACACTTGCATTTCAGACGTGAGATAACAAGGGAACAAAGAGACACCAAAAGCATGAGGACTATCTTTTAACGAGGACCAAAATGCTTCCACTCACACGCCCAGAGCTTACCATATGGGTATCTAGCTGCAAAGGAAGCTGGGAAATGGTTTATTTGAAGGCATCATGTACTTGAGTTTTATCACCAAGGAAGAAAGAGAACTGTTGTGAGATTAATGACCAGAAAAAAAATCACTTAAGTTAATCACTGAAAACTGTACTCCTGTTCTGGAAAGTCAGCCTGTACAAAGTGCCATTTTAGATATGCATCTGTATACATATACATATGGACTTTTTTGTTTATAATTAAAAATAAATAAGCAGGAGGAGGGTGTAGCTCAGGGGCAGAGCTCTTGGCGTAGTGTGAATGAGGCTCTAGCTTCCATCCTTAGGACCATAAAAGAAATAAGATGGGATGCAGATGGTTACCATATCAATCCCATTCTAGCCCGTCAGAATTCCTCGGTAGTCAGTGAATTAGGCATCCTCGGATGTGTGGTATCACTTACATGCATCCTACAGGAAAGGAAGGAGGAATCCACTCTGCCGAGCAGAGAGAAAATTACACACATATACAGGCATACAACAACAGGCTGTAATTGTCTCAATATCTGCAGCAGTGTCGAGATTGTTGTACTGATCTGTGGACAGACGATCTCTTCTGAGCCCATTTATGTCTGTGAATGTGTTTGTATGAACAAAAACTTGCTGGGTTTCCCATCTTTGGGATACCAACTACCAAACAAAACCATGGAGAAAGTATGAGAACAAACAAAGCATAGATAACTCTCTTTAGATTAGTTAAATGATAGACACCTTTATGTTTTCTTTCCGTGGACTATACTTTACTGGACTAGACTCCCTCCCTCCCATTTTCTACAATATTAGTTATAATTTGTATCACACTGCAGCATGTCTTTAAGTTGTATCTATTCTTAACACCATATTTCCTAATTTGTATCACACTGCAGTATGTCTTTAAGTTGTATCTATTCTTAACACCATATTTCCCCTAATGACACAGAGTAGCTGTTTCATACTAAATATCTGGGGGCTTGAGTGTTCTCAGCAATCTGATGGTGAGGATATCCAAAAACTGACTCTTAACCAGCTAGAGCCAATGGACTCCCTGCCAGATAGGATCTAAATTCCCACTAAAGGTGCATGCTGTTAGTGTCATGACTGTTTTTACAGAAACAGAAACTACGTGGGTGTACTGGTCCCTGGGGTGCAGTGAGGCAGCTAGCTCGCTGTCAGATGCAGGTGGTCTGCCCCAGAGACAGACTGCTTTCCTATGGCCGCACATCATCCCATATCCCGGGAGAGGGATCATGTCAACCAGGCACAACCATAGAACACTGCCACTTTTATCATATTCTGCTTCGAGACACATCCCTCCCCAGGACAACCTACTGTCTAGTTAGAAAAATAGCGTGAGGATATACAATGACCTGACTCTCAATCTCCCATCCGTAGGAGCACGGAACATCAGCAGAAGTGGCCTGGGAGGGGTAGAATCAGTCCTGGCTGGTTCAGTTGGCGCTGCTGACTTCCGTTGGTGGGACACTTTGCCTTGCTTTGCCTCAGGAAGACAGATGGGAACCTTCGAGGCAAAGGTGTTGGGGAGATTTTCCTCCATGCAAATTTTATCTTGCCACGGAATCAAACACCAGTCTGTTTCGGTACTCGCTCGCTCATTTCCTCCGCGCCACACGAGTCGTTTATTTGCAATCACGTTCGCATATTCTGGGCACTGCACGTTGCTTCAGTTCACAAGGGGAAGGAAACAGATAAAGATTTTGTTAATGGATCTCTTTGTGCATAAAAAGAACTCCCATCTCCCCTCCCACATGCTGTCCTGAATTCCCCTCTTCCTCCTCCAAGTCCTACTTTTTCTCAGAATGTCTGTGTGCGCCGCATGACAGTGATTTTCCCTGGTAATTGCCTTCTTCAATAAGAAACTTTACAACAGTGAAGACCCACAACACTTATGTATAAATCAGGGCTGCTTTAAAGGCAAAAAAAAAAAAAAAAAAAAAAAAATCAAGTTGAAAATTATACATTGTGATTTTTGACATTAAAAAAAAAGAAGAAAAAGACTCCTTCAACAGTGTAGAATTTTGACTGCTGCCCCAAACATTTACATTTCGATGATAGCCCCCACCAGACCTGTGTGCATTTGATTTTACAATACAGTGTTCAGAGGAGATAAATCGTGACTTTATTTCAGCATATTCATCTTACAACTCTGCCTCGTTCTGCTTTTTACAAAAGTAGGGTGGGATTCTATGTAAACCTCAGTTGTGGAAATGGAAGTGCCCATGACTTGTCTTGGTAATACATGGGGTAGGGGGTCTGTGCCCTGAGATGGCAGTGGCCGGCGTGAGGTGAGAGAAGCACACCTTTTCAGAGCACCCCCCAAAAGAAAAGATCGCGGTAGCAGTGGCTCTCTTTCCCTTGCAATAGCAACAACAAAATGATGCCACAGACAAAAACTGTCATGTCCCACCCACTCCATCTGTCCTTTGCTGTGCACCCACGGCTCCCTCATTCTACAAATTAATCTTTCACACATTTTTCAACAAAAAAAAAAAAGTGTTAATGTTATAAAAGAAAAAAAACAAGGAAAACAGAAAGGGCTGTGTAGGAAATAAATTAAATTTAAATTTGATGGCAGTTATGACTTTTTTTATTGACTATAGGAGCAAACAGTCACATCAAATTGGTGCCACTGGCATATAATTAAAACTACAGGGCACCCTTAATGATCTCTGACAATGATCGCGTGTGTGGTTTTTTTTAAATATAGCATGCACATTTTGTCCAATTTGGGTCTTTTTTCCTGTTGCTTTTGTCCTCTTTCTGAGTGGGTATTATTCATGAACCGAGTCTTTATTATCTATTTGGCCATCTGCATAGCATTGGCCATAGTCCCCTGTATTGTAATTTTGAGTGAAAATAAGGACTATGGGAGATTGCAGCCCTAAAAATAATAATACTAGCTGTGAGAACTCAAATTTAAAAAAAAGCAAAAAACAAAAAAACAAGGGGTGAAGGAAAACACTCGGGATGGAGGTGAAGTTTGGAGGTACATGGCACGGAGGTAGGAATCATGTAAACCATTTTGGAGAATGGGATCTGGACGTGCACTCTGAGCAAACCAACATTACTCCCATCGCTGAGAGGCCCTGCTGAAAGGGATGCTTCTTCAGGCTCCAGTATCTTCCAAAGAAAACAAAAATCTCTGTTTTCTTACAAGATGCTCTTGTTTCAGAAGATCCTCCTGTTTTGAAAGTTTGTAGACTTCATAATGAAGTGGTGGCCCCAAATTCCAGCATTCTGGAATTGTGCCCTTTAGTTGATGATCAAGATGTTAGGTCTTGAATGCTCATGTTTGCCCATACTGGATCTCTTGTTTTTAGTTCAGTGAATGGAAATTTTCTAAAACTAGAAAAAAAAAAAAAAAGAGTATTTTTTATGAAAAAAAAAAAAAAGATTGTGGGGACTGTGACTGTAACTTATTGCCTCGAATGCACTCACAAGGCCTTGGGTTTTATCCCCTAAAACCCCCATTTTACATGCATGTGGGTTTGTGTGTACTTGTATGTATGTAGGTATGTGCATACATGTGTATATGTATGTGTGCATATGCGTGTACCTGTATGTATGTATGCATGTATGTGTATTCCTGTATGCATGTATACGTATTATGTGGGTATGTGCATACCTGTATATATGTATATGGGTCTGTATATACCTGTATGTATGTATGTATGTATGTATGTATGTGTATTGGTGAAAGATGAACGGACTGAAAACTGGTAAAGCTGCTGCTTCTAAATGTTGCCTAATCCTACTTGGTTCTCTCTATCTGCTTTGCCTCCTTTTGACCTTTCTTCCTGAAATTCTCCTACTGCCAGGGTTAGATGATCTTTTCTGTCTCCTTCCCAGGTTTTCTCGCAACCACTGGGAGCCTATCAAAGTCAGCTGATTGAAAAGTGATGAATTACCAAAGACACATATTCTAGAAAGAGTTAAATGTATGGGGCTATATTACATGTATGGCAGTAACATTTTAGTCTCAGATACAAAGGCAAAATATTGCTTTTAATATTTCTTGTAGGTTTTTCATCTTATTGAGTTATAATAGAGAAATATACAATTAAAACTACACTCCCCCCCCCCACATATATACAGTACATGGGCTTACTACCGAAGGAAGATGAAATCCATCAATTATCTCATTATTTAGAAAGTGAATTACTTACTTATGCTTAATAGTGGCTTAAAATAACTTTCTCTTTTGAATTTCTCTTTCTTGCTAAATTGGTTTAGGTATAGAGAGAGTAACAACCTACATGGCATAAAATCTTCAGATTTGGAAAGCGCAAGCTAATGACTTTCACATCCATACTGATTCACCTATACACAATGCAGCAGCTCTCAAATCAAGAAAGACAGCCCACTTCACAGACAGCCATTGTGCACTGGCTCGCGTTGAGTAAAACTTAGGCTGTATTATTTCATTAAGTTTCATAAGTAAGTAAACTCTTATAGGTTTAACTCAACTTGCTTAGATAAAGAATACTCTCAGTAAAAATGACTAAGAGTTCAGCTGGATGTGATGCCACACACCTTTAACCCCAGCGCTTGGGAGGAAGCGGCAGTTGGATCTCCGTGAGTTCAAGGCCAGTCTGGTCTACATAGAAAGTTTCAAGCAAGTGAGGGCTACATAGTGAGATCTTTTCTCAAAAAGAAAAATAAATAAAATTTAGAAATGAGAGATCAACATCCTTAAGACTTCTTTTAGGTAGTCTTAAGGTATTATAGATATTATTTAGAAATGAGAGATCAACATCCTTAAGACTTCTTTTAGGTAGTCTTAAGGTATTATAGGTATTAATTATAATGGTCTAGAAGTATTAGACATTTTAGCACACTGACTGGCATGCATTTTTAAACTAGCATTATAAATTATAATTGTATGGTAGTAACATAGATTACCTCCATGAGATATGGAGAAAGTAAAACTATATTTTAGATGCTTGTTTTCAAGCTTGCAGTTGAATTTCCATTAAATTGATATTGAAATTATTGATATTTTCCAATCTTATCCAGACCTGGCTCCTGTGTAGTGTGTGTGAGACCCTGGATTCAATGACGACAGCTGAGGAGTAGGAACAGCTAGATTTTCATTTAAAATGTAATGTTTCACGTTTATTTCTTTAAAGCTCCAAATTCTTTCTTAACAGAAAATTCATGAGCTTAAGTACTCTTAATCAAGGCCAAAATATTTAGTCTTTTATGAAAATACAGTGATTCAAAGTCATGGATTTAAAAGTAATTTGGCGATATGATGATAGAATGCTTTTAATAATATTTAGAGACACTCCACTTTTTGAAATGTTTGGGCCGCTATCTTTTGCTTCAGCCTTTCTTTGACATTACTTTTCTATTTCCCAACGTGTGGATGTTAAACATTGCCTCTTAGCCACAACTTCCGGTTGCTCTGATAACCAGAAATTCCACAACAGCCAGTGCCCAGGACCTCTCTCGCTCCTCACTTTAAGGCTGCTGTAGTTGTAGAGTTGATTAGGAAGGCAGAAAGGAGGCAACGGGTCAGTAGAGCCCTTGCTCTGAGTGTATCCTTCTAACTCCGCGGCTGTCTTTAAGTACCGCACACTGATAATCTCAGGAGCCGCGCAAGAAGAAAGAGTCTCAGTCACATTTCTGACCGGATCCCTCCTTATGGCTCTGAGAGTTTAATTTTCATTTAAACAACAATAAATACAGGCATAAGGGTTTGAAATGAATTATGTAAGCCCTTTAGCCATAACCGTTCCATTCTGCCTCCGAACGAGCTGCTGTTCTCACTTTGTTTTATGGGCCTAAGCGTAGCCTGTGTTATTATATCTGCCAAATAAAAGCCAGCAAACCATGCAAATGAAAATATAATCTTTTATCTCTCACAGTCGCAGGATGCACCCAGATAGTGTTTTTTTATCAGTCCTCTGCAGTGTGGCTTTCTCTGCTCTCAGAAGCCTCTCTTCTCATCAGCGTCTATGGAGAGGAAAACATCTACATTTCTATCCACCGATAGTGTATGTTTTCACCAGAGAAGTTGGAGATCATTTATTGTATTATATTTTTAGCTTGTCTGTCTGGTTCAAGAGAGATTATGGACTTTCCTCTTAAATGTAGGAAACCAATAGATAATTTCTTTATAAAGTACAACAAATTCTGGTCTGGGGTTTTTGTTGTTGTTGTTGTTGTTTTGGTCTGTTAAAGGTTTCTATTTGCTTGTTTGTTTTGTTGTTTTATAAGAAGCAGAATCTCACTCTATTGGCCAGGAAAAGGCTCGCATCATCCTTCCCTGTAATGGCTTGCACTACAGGTGTGGGCCGCAATGTGGCGCTACACATAATGACTTGATGACCGTGATGAGTTAGCTCTTGGACCCACCAGTCTTGAGTTAGGACCTTGCCAAGTCATTTCCCTCCTCCAGGTGATGAATATAACACTCTTCCACCTCTAAGTTCAGAGAGCTAACTCATCTATAAAGACGAAGGCGTTTTCCCCTTGGGAATCTTACTAGGCTGTCTAGGCTGACCTCGGACACCCGAGTTTAAGCTGTCTTCCTGCCTGGGTCTCCTGAGTCCCCGAAATTCAGTACCAAGCACACAAGACAGAAATCCTGTGATCCTACACATCTCTACCATACACACAGGGAGCTTTCTCTGTTGGATCACAGTGCACCCATGAAAGTAAATTGGAGGGCCATCAGGCTGGCTCCATGGGTTAAGGTGCTTGCTGTGTGGCCCGACAAGCTGAGTTCAGTCTTCAGAACACTTACAAAACTGGAAGAAGAGAACCCACTTCATGAAGTTGCTGTCTGACCTCTGCAGTGCTCTGTGGCACGCACACTCCCACATATTGTGCACACACATCACACACACAATAACACATAAAGGGTTTTTCTTTTTAAATTAAATTTAGAATTTTATACATGAACAATTACACTCCCCCCCACACACACACACACACTCCTCCTGCCCCAACCACCCCCTCTAGAATTCAGGTGCTTGGTTTTTTTGATTTTTTTTTTTTAAGAACGCAAATTGTCTGGGTGAGGTCATAAATGCCTGTAATTTTAGCTCTTGGAAGGCGGCAGAGGAGAGGGGGATACTTGGATACAGACTCAGAAAGAAAGAAAGAGAGAAAGAAAGAAAGAAAGAGAAAAGAAATTGGACATATATTCTACAAAGTAAGTCCTGTATCAAGTTCTGCAGTTTGAAGGAAGTTTTGGCCATGTAAAACACTGCTTTTCCCTGAAGGCCCCAGAAAAATTGAAAAAGTTTTATTTTTCCATATGTTCTTCTCATCCCTTCCTTTTGAAAATATTTCTCGAGTGCTTATTTTGTGTCAGGTAGCATCCTACATGCTAAGGACACAAATCTTCATGTCGTAGAAGACTCCTACAAGATAGGGAAGCAAACGAGTCCCTGGATGTGGGGTGTGGCTCTGTGGTAAAGCACAGCTTAGCTTGAGGAAAGCCCCCAGCACTAAAACAAAACAAAACGAAAAGAAAAGTGGAAATTAATCCTAGATTGTGCAAAATTTCCTGGATTATGTTTTCAAAGTAACTCAATATTCCTTTTTTTTTTTTTTTTTAAATAAGATTTATTTGATCTTTTAATTATGTGTATGTGTGTGTGTGGAAGGGGCTGTGTGCAGGTGAGGGCAGGAGACCTCACAGGGAGGAGGAGAACCTCAGATGCTGTGGAGCTGGCCTGAACAGTCTTCTGGAAGAACAGTAAAAGGTCCTAACTGCTAAGGCACCTCTCCAGCCTCTGCAACCTTGTTTTTTTCCAATGCTAATTTATGCACCTGGTAGGAGCCCCTGGGTCAAATGTCTTACCTAGCACACAGCAGAAATTCTACAGGACCCATGAGAATGGAGGTCCATATTTGTTTCTCTAATGGATAACTTTGGAACATAGCTTTATCTTTTATCCTCTCTGCCCGATCAAGTCCATGAAGGATAGAAATAAAGCTGACCAAGAGAGAGCGAGCCTTCCTTCCCTGTTTGGACACTGTTTCTGTCTTTTGCTCAGCAACTGTCATTGAACAATTGCATTCATGTCCCTAGTTCCAAGCCCTGGATCATAGGGGTTCAGTGACTGTCGAATAAATACATTTTTTCTACAATATGATTGGTTATGTTAACAAAAGCTCACATTCCTTGTTGACACAGCCCTACAACAGGGTCAATGCAAAGTAACTTCAGTGTGCTATGAAAACTCGGAGCCTATCTTAAAATTGCACTAAGCAGGTCTCATCAGAGAAATCGTCCTAACAAATTACCAAGTCATACAAGTGTGAACGAATGAATGCATACACCAAGGCCATTAGCAAGACAAAAGTTCAGGGAAAAAAAACAGTGGCAGTGATGAGCAAAGTCCTGTAAGGAGGGTTGACCACTGCTTTATTTATGCTGCAGTGGGCATTGCTTCTCCATGCTCCTTCACCATGCATGGACCACCACTCATTTCCCCCTTCGGTCTTGCCTTCTCTCCATCTCTTCAGTTACTCTACAGTCCCCATCTTCTTGTTCTTTTTTAACCCCCCCCTCCCCCGTAAGGCTATTCCCTCTTATACTGCTCTTCTCAGCTTGCATTTGTCTCTATCTAAAAAGCCCTATTGTGAGTATGTTGTTCCCTGTCTCTTGGTCTGTCTCAGGGGGCTGGTGTCTCTACAACTGTCCCCTATCCCAAGTGCTAAGGTATGGCTTGACATTGTGTGGACTGTTAGTTAAATTTATTTGTTTTGATGTTGTTTGTTTGAGACAGGCTCTGTCTGCTTAGTCCTGGCTGGCCTGAAACTCACTTTGTAGACTTTGCTAGCCTTGAACTTTCTTTGGGTCTCTTGCCTTTGTTTCCTGAGCATAGGAAATACAGGAATGCACCACCAAAACGGATTGCTTGCGTTTTTTTGTTTTTTGTTTTTTGGGTTTTTTTCCCCCAATGTTTCCTTTTGGATCGATCTGGTTGAATAGCCTCAGAGCTACAAAGTAACTTTCTGAGTAATGGGCTCTCAGTACAAGTTCTGCCAGACATTAACTTGCAGAGACAGAGAAAAGTCTCCAAAGAGGGATTTAAAATCTGTTTGCTCTGAGTTCGTACCGAAGAACCACTTTCCCTATTGTCTCCCATAAAGTCATTACTGTAGATTCAATTTAAGATGCTTATTTTTTTTTACCCAGTTTAATTTAGATACACATTTGCATTGTAAAATGGGTACTTTAAAAATAATCATTTTAGTCTTAAGCATAAATGCTAGTTCTTTGTAAAGGAAGTAACTTCCTGAATTGCATGTGATCGCTAAGGGCAAAGTAAATTCTGGAGTGAGATTTAACCTTCTGTCTGCTCTTATAACAGAGACTAGTTTTAATTTGGTATGTATCAAGACTTCTGTGATAAATGTTTAGAATTTCTTTATCATCAAGGATTTTAATTAAAAGTCTTTTTAAAAATTAGCACTGAAATGAGACTCACAATGACATCTACAGATAATAGAATAAATAAAGGGGGTGATATTAATCCATGTATCATTGGCACCTAGCACACGGCAGAAAGTCTGCAGGACCCCTGAGAATGGCGGTCCATATTTGCTTTTCTGACCCAATGCAGGTGCTTAGCTGATAGCTTTGAAACATATCTTTATCTTTTTTCCTTTCTGCCTGATCAAGTCCACGAAGGATGGAAATAAAGCAGACCACAGAAAGCCTTCCTTCCCTGTTTGGAATGCCATGAGTGGATGCTGTTTCTGTGTTTTGCTCAGTACCTGGAGTAGATCAAGTGTGTGGTCTAACCTCCACCCCACCCTCAACTCCCCCAAGCTGCTTTCTGTCTAAAGTGAAGAAAATGCCTCATTGGCTTCTTCTCTGCTCACGTGCCCTGTATTTCAACCCAACCCAATGGAAGTGGCTGACTGCAATCATGAACGCTAGCATTTACATGTTTAGAATTTTTATTCTTTTTTTTTTTTTCAAAGCAAATCACTTTTATTTATTATGTGTATAATGGGATGTGTGTGTGTGTGTGTGTGTGTGTGAGAGAGAGAGAGAGAGAGAGAGAGAGAGAATATGGGGGGATAATAATGTCATAATCTCTCTTGCTAGAACTTACTCATTTGGAAAAGCCATGTATATAAGATTATTGTAGAAAAACCCACAGATGACATGAGAGCATTTTTTTAGTGATCTAAATTTATGTGCCTTTCAACACAACAGATATGTTTCAGCATTTGGTTTCGGGGGGGGGGTATGTGCAATCTTCAAGGATGGTAGCGTTGCCTGTACCTGTTTATTAGGTTGACATTTCAATAAATGCTAGCTGTTTGAACTCCCATTGAGAGATGGTAGCCAGGCTTTTTGTTTAGCCAGCTTGGGGTGGAGTTGGGGCTGTGGATGGGTGGTAGAGCACTTGTCTAGCATACACAAGGCCTTGAGTTTCATTACAGGCATAACTGGGGAGGGGCAGAGGGGGAGTGGCCTCGGATGACGTATGAAGCAAATGGTGGATAGACACAAAGCACAGGAGTGGCTCTAAAAGGACTACTATGTATTCTTACACTTCCATATGCCTTATGGCATAAGAGAGAAAAGAAACTGAGACAGGGCTGCGGGTCGAAAAGCTATTGACTACATTTGCTTTCCTCCTAAAGTCCTGGAACAGCCCTGGTTCCAAGTAAGCCTGAGCTATTGGCTTCCTTCAGCCACTACACGATCAGAGCTCCAGTTTACAGTGGGCAGCTGAGAACTTGCCACACAGGAAAAACCATTCTGGGAACACAGCATTACCTGCTCCTCTTGCCCTTAACCCTCAGCTGTTTTGAATTACTGGCGTAACTCACTCTGCTCTCAGCATGGGAGTGACCCCACTGCCCCTGTACCCCGTGCAAGCCCTTTCCTCAAGACTTTCTTGATTGCTGGACAGTCATAGTTCAGAGGTTTAATATATAGGCTCCTATACCACACAATCTATAGCCTGGGGAATGACTTGATATATAATGTGCTCTGCAAAATTATAAATGTGTGCAAATTTATTTAAGTTTTTTAAAAATTATTGGCTGAATATGGTAGTGTATCCTTTAATGCCAGCAGTTGGAAAGCAGAGGTGCAGGTATTCTCTGTGAGTTCAAGGACAGCCTAGTCTAGGCAGCAAGTTCCAGACTAGTAAGGGCTGCATAGTGAGACCCTGTCTTTAAAAAGAAATCTTTTTTATTCTTTTCTGTGTGAGAATGCAGGTGAGTGGGGGGCACTTAAAGGACAATGTTCAGGTGCTCTCACCTCCCACATTGTTGAAGGGAAATCTTGCTATTACTGCTGTACAGCTTACTCCAGACTAGCCAGCCTTCAGGAGGTCTAGAGTTATAGGTGCTGCCCACCCTATGCATGCATCAGGCTTTTTTTTAAAAATGTGGTTTCTCAGGCTTCTGCAGCCAATAATTTTACCTGCTGAGTGATTTCACTGGCTGCAAATGTATTCTCTCCCGCCCCCCTCACACACACACACACACACACACACACACACACACACACACACACACGGGGGGGGGGGTTTGGGGGAGACAGAGACAGAGACAGAGAGACAGACAGGCCTTTAGGGAATACTCTTCTCGTTCACCACTGTGCTGTGAGCTCCAGTTCATTTACTTTTTAAAATCACTGTTGCAGCTATGTTCCTGTGCCTATTCCTTCCCTCAGGCCATTTCAACCTGCTCTTTTCTTGGAGCCATGGAAGGGTTTGGGGGACTGAGGCAGGAGGATTACAACTTTCAAGCAGTCTAGGCTACACAGTGGTATTTGTCTCAAACGGAAGCAGAAAGTGAGCAGAATCCCACTCACATGATGTATGGAAGGTAGTGAGTTTAATAGAAGCGTGAGCAGACTTTTTATTTTAACCTTTTCTCTACAGATCAATCACAACTCAGACCAAGCATGGAAGCTGTTTGGGTTGCTGAAGCAGGATGGTTGCTTGACTCTACAGCTTCAGATGCAGCCTGGGCGGTATAGGAAGCTCTTCTCTAAAAGTAATTAATCAGATTAAATTCTAGTCACACCTTGGTACCTATAATAGTTGCTACATACCCAGAACCTTGGGTTATCTAATCTTTTATTGTTTGCTTCTAATTCTACCTTTTTAGTAAAAGTTCCAACTACACATGAAATTGATAAGTTTCAATTTTAAACCCAGTATTTAAAATTTACTTTGATCATGATTACATTACCTGAATAAAATCAGTCATGGTTTTTCAAAGTTCTGACTTGTGATTCACCAGTCACTTGTTTTATGGAGCTATTCATCAAATCAACATTTATTCTGTTAAAATTGTTACTTTTGACTCGTATGTTATGAAAATGGAGAACCCATATCATTTTACTTTTAAACTTCAGGACTTCCAGAAAAGCTTGAGTGGATCAGAACTGTGCCTCCTCCGCACTCCTTCAGAGACATGAAGCAATGGAGGATTTTCTCCAATAGGTTAGTGTTGCTATTTTTTTTTTTTTTAATTTATTTTCACTGTGTGAGGTGGGCATTGGGGGTGGTCTATTAGCTTTAAACCAACAATGAACTCTGTCAAGTCTCTTTGTTTCATGGTTAATTTGTTTAAACTATTGTATGGGAGTGGGCAGGCCTCTGCCGAGTCATTTGGACTCTGACTTTTATCTTCCACGGATCCAAGGGATGGAGAATACAAGCAGTCGGCCTTCTGTATACAGCACCTCTGATACCGATCTTACTTTATTGTCTTTGTATGTTGATTTTCTGAACTAAAAGTACAGTTTAAATGAAGCTGGGGGGGGGGAGGAGAGAAAACACAATTGTACCAAGGACCTTGGATATGACTGTCATAGCAGTGAAGGGTGACAGACTGGCTTCCTTAAATATTCATTTAATCTGTATTTCCTGGACATACTTTTCTGTTCTCAAAATGGATACTAGTTATGTCTCACAAGGAAAACAGCCCCAAAATAAAGTAAGCCATATTTATGACTTTCGACCCACCAGTGTCTTCTGTCTGTCTCTGGGACTGTTGGCTCCACTTGCAGGTACATTGTCAGAGCTGATTTCATTTTGGATACCATAAAACAGAGTCTAAGTTTTGGTGGATAATCTGAATGTCCCAGTTTTCTTACAAATTTATGATTTGATATCCTGAACATTAGCAGCTACTTTACATCTATTTATCAAGAGGTTTGTTAATTCCCTATTGTTAACTTTTAATTGGTGAAAAATGGCTTTATGAATACAAGCATCTTTTTCCTTTTATCCTTTTGAATTCTCCTTGAAACATATAGATTCCTTTTTATGTTTTCTAAATGTTTCATTCATCTAGAATATTGGTAGCCCGGTGTGGTGGCTCACGCCTTTAATCCCAGCCTTTGGGAAGCAGAGGAAAGCAGATCTCTGTGAGTTCTAGGTCAGCTTAGTCTACATAGTGAGTTCCAGAACAGCCAGGGCTATCTATCCAGAGACCCTGTCTCAAGAAGCCAAACCAAACAACAACAAAAACCCTAGTAAAGTCCCCTAGTGTGTAACAGATTGAGAATGGGTCTTTCTTCTGGGAAGCCTGGGATAAGAAATTCGGGTTGAATCTGAAGCCGGCCCTGACCCCTCCCCAGTGCCCCCATCCATCATGAGGATTTAAGAGAGTTAAGGAAAGTAGAAACCATGACTGTTTCCAATATAATATCAAAGTTTTAGGAATTTGGGGTAGTGTGTGTGCGTGTGTGTGTGTGTGCGTGTGCGTGCGTGTGTGTGCATGCGTGTGTGTGCGCGCGTGCGTGTGTGCGTGTGCATGTGTGCGCGCGTGTGTGTGTGTGTGTGCGTGTGTGCGCGCGTGTGTGTGTGCGCGCGCGCGCGTGTGTGTGTGTGTTCATTAGCAATTCAAAATGTCTGATTTGCCCACACAATTACTTTCAACTTCTTTCCTCGTTTGACCTGGAAGAAAGAGAAAGCAGATTTTGCTCAGCTGCAAGGTTTCCTGGTAAGTTGGCTAGCAACAAGGCTTGCCAGTCAGGGTTCACAAAGCAGAGAGTAAACACATTTCATTTAGACAATTACTAGTGTGTTGACTTCCTCGCTATGCATTTTTCTGTTTTGTCTTGAATCATTTTCTCCCCTGCTTATTACTCAACTTTTTACTTGTGTGTTATTCTTGCCTTCCATTATTTTGAGAGCAGAAATTTTCTACATTTCCTCCTTGCTGGTTAGCCACAAAGAACAGGTAAGGAGGAAGTTTATCTGAAGGGAGATGAGGTGCCACACAAAATAACGTCTCTCCCTTCCTTACAAAGCCGTGGCTCCTTACGCACCAATTAAGGAACAGGCTAACGCGTCTACAAGTATCAATCTCACTGGAAAGGTCTAAGACTGGTCTCGGGGCAATGTCTTTGCTTGTCACGGTGAGTACAGACGGGACGCGGGGATCGTAAAGAGAAACGCAGCTGCAACTTGAACTGAGGACGCCGGGAAAAGGCGCCTCTCACAGCCGCTAGGAGCTTGCAGCTCGCAGGCACCTGGCGACCGACACGGCAGGCCGGAGGCGGCGCGTCCCCGAGGACGCGGCCCGGGCGTGCACCGCAGGAGGGCCAGACACAGCGGCCCCAGGCTGGCCCTGGCCAGCTGCGGCCCCGCGCGCTCGGCCTCCCCGGGACACCTGCCCCGAGAAAAAGTATACTTATGGCCGTCGCAGTGCACGCGGACTCGCTCGCTCCACACCCCCAGAGCGCGCTCGTCTCCAGCCTGGAAGCAGGCCCCTCCCCGCGCAGCTGTCGCCGCCGCCTGCGGGCTCCTTTCACTTTCTCACGGCCAAGTCACCCAGAGGGGAGCCGCTGCCGCGGCCGCCGCCGCCGCCGCCGCCGCGGCCACCGCGATCCGCGAGCTCCGCCCCTCCACGAAAAGACCACGCCCACTCAACAGTCACCACCTGCGATTGGCGCGCGCAGGTGGCAGCTCCTGACCGCCACTCCTATTGGTCGAGCTACCCCGTCAGTCCCGCTGCTTCTCCGCCCCCCCGGAACAGCGCTCTCCTACTGGGCGCCATCGAGGCCGGGGGCGGGCCACAGATCGGGGCCCGCCGCTCTCGCTCAATCGCTGAGCGGCCGGCGCGGGGCGGCCCGGCCGGGCGGAGCCACATCTGGGCCGCGCCGCCGCGTGCGTGCGTGTGCGTCGTCCGCCCCCCGCCCGCGCCCCGCCCGCCCCGTTGCCGGCCCCTCCGCGAGGGAGGGAAAGCGGCGGGGCCCCGGTCTCGGGCCCGCCCCCGGCCTCGGTGGCGCCCAGTTCGTAGGA
>JADRCH010009911.1:0-34893 GCA_019843965.1 Rhynchomys soricoides
TCTCTCTCTCTCTCTCTCTCTCTCTCTCTCTCTCTCTCTCTCTCTTTCCCCCTCCATTTCCCTGTATCCCTCTGTCTCCCCAATATATGTATGTGTGGGGTATGTGTGTGGTGTGTGTGTGTGTGTGTGTGTGTGTGCCTTTGCAAGCGCTGTCATATCCTCTCTGTCCAAGCATGAACTGTCTCCAAAGATTAAGTGCACCTATTTTGAACTGGAGGCTACATGCCATAATTTTTAGCTAACCCGTTTCCCTCTTAGTGAAAACAGAAATAAAAATATATTGTGCACACTTCATTGCTAGAGCCTTTGACCTCAGCTGCCTGTCTGGCTGGGACTGTGATGAATGCTTTGTGTCCCTTCATTTTTAATTGCTCATAAATTGTTATCCCACGAAACACAAAACTAGCCTTGTCCTCATTTTAGTTGGGGTTGGAGGTCAACCTAACAGTAATACAATTAAGGAGTGTCTTTGTGTGGGGTGTGGGAGTGAGAAGGGCACTAGGGTTGCAGAAGAGGGGTAAAGAAATGCAGTAGTCCTTTCTGACGAAAGCACAAAGGATATTCCTACTTTTGAGAGGGGAAAAAAATCTCACACAGAAAAAAAAAAAAAGATCATGTTTGCTTGTTGAATGTCTTCAAAGGGTTTTGATGGGCATTCCTGGGCAGCAACAAAGAAAGGGAATTTTGTTTCAAGCCTGTGTTTTTGAGTTTGTGACTCATGATGTTTAGTATAATTTTGTGGAAAAAAGAATTATGGGCTGGTTTCAGGAGACTCACCTAGGTGCAGGTTGTTTCCAGAAGAGGCTGTTTAAGCTAAAAGCAGAAGTCCACCTTCTACCTGGACCACTCTGTCATAAGAGGACACTAACATCTGATTCCAATGAGAACTGGATCTTTTCTCTGGGTTTTCCATAGTCAGTCCCTGTTCGTATTTATTCTTCTATTGCTGTGACTGAAATATGACCTTAAGTAGCTCTGTTTTAAGTATCAGTGTACCAGAAGCTTTGCATTTTTTCTCATTTGTGAAAACTGTCACAGACAGAGATGATTATGCACTTTCTTTACTCAAGCCTAGATAGTGGCCTATTGACTAGTTTTATTATTTTGACTAAACTAAGCCAGAAGCACCATGGCCTAAATGGAAACAGGATTGTACTCACATTAAAACCAAGCTTCTCTCTTTTCTACCCTATTCTTTTCATATCTTTAATTTGATACTCTGGTTTGACTTCCCTGGATTTTAGACTTCTATTTTATAAACAAAAGTACTCTTTTGGTTCTTACCTGATGAAAACGTTATATAGGTAAGAGATGATTATATATCTCTATAGATTTCAAAAATCCTTTTAATTACTACTAATTTTAATTAAATTTCCCACTAGATTCTGACAGTTTTTAACATCAGGCAAATTTTGAACGACCAATTGGTTTTCTAACATTAGCTTCTCCATTCATTATTTATTAAAGTTGAGTTCATTTCTTTTTCTCAGTACAGTTTATAGATCTTTCTTTCTGACTCACCTTTGGCCAAATAGAGTGTTATCTGTATCTTATACATTAATGCATAATGTGGATCATCTCAAAGCTTCTATATATGTTTCTATAGTGTTTATATATAGACACTATGTTGACAACTACAGATAAAATGACAAACAAATATGGAGAGCAAGGTAAGTCTATCCTTAATAGAAATGATATTCCATTAATATCTCATTTTAGCCATTCATGATATTTAATAAATAGATAAAAATATATTTTGAAAGTAGAGATATCAAGGATAGCCTAATGAAAAATCAAAGTTTTATAAGTATAGAGCATCTCAGCTGTTCTTTATCCCTCAGATCAAGGCAAAACCGTAACATCCATATTTGTAAGATGAAGGCACTTCGTGTTTTTCTCCAATTCTCAAATAATAAGAATCCTATAAGGAAGAAATAATCCCTAACCTGTAAAATGGAGGGGATGAGGGAAGGGATGAGGAGGGGGAAGAAGCGAGGAGAGAGGAGGAGGTGTCAACATTTTGGATGTAGTAATAATTTTATTTTTCATTTTTCAGATTTTATATTTCAGATTTTATTTCTCTAAAAATAAGCTCATTGCAGTAGCAAATGATTCTGGTGCTTTGTTTTTTAGACGTTGACAATGCTGGCACTTTGTCATAAAAAGGAAAGCAGAACGAATTGCTTCATAAGGTTCTCAGTGGTCCGAATAACAGACAAATCTGCTAGACTCCCGAGGAGGGAATTGTTGGCTGAATTCAGCAGCTCTCAAGTCCAAAACTGGTCATTTGTGCCCTCACCACTGATGGCACTTGACTGTAAGTATCAAAGCTTTTTGTGCCTCCAAAAATGATGATAATTATTCAAACAGTGGCAAAAAAGCAAATCTTATTTATTTTTACATCATTTTATAAAATACTTCAAAGTGAAGGAAAAGCAAAATAGATTAAAATATTAAACACCAAATAAGAGAATTAGAGGCTTATCAAAAATTTGCCTAACTCTACGAATATAAAGTTGTAATTTGTACTTGAATATTGTAATTGTATTAGGCATCAGCGAGTACATTCTGTACAACATTACATTCTAAGACAAAAGGATCAGTATAATATTTGAAATAACATGAAAATGTTTTGAATTGTTCCTGGATTGTAACTTTTAGAATATACAGTTTTCCTTGTAAAAATGTCTTATAACTGTAACAAGACTTTCTGATTTACAATATTCCCGAGTACCTTAAGAATTAGATTAGCCCACTAACATGTGCAGTGAATTCAAATGATTAGTGGAGTCAAAATAAAAAGAGCACACATCATGATGTGGTAAGTTGATGCTTTCTGTTTCACTTTTTTTACTGGCTATCTCTCAATGTAAGTTACACTTTCTCAGTGCAAGGGTTTCATCTGTTCCCACTGCACCAAACTCAGAGTCTACACAAGGGACTAGACCATATTAAATATTTTCTTGACATCTTGGAGATGAGTAAATGAATAAATGAATGAATACATATTTTTATTACTTGCTGAGCCTATCCAATGACATTGAACTTCTGTAGATCCATGTCCTGAGCCAATGAGTTCTAATCCAACTTTCCCAAGATATCAGTTCATAGTTGAGAAGCACGTTTGCTTTGATATTTTATCTCAGAATATTAGTTATTGCCTCATGGGGATTGTGATAATCACAGCAGAAATTTGATGTTTACATTACTATTACAACAAATTCCCTCTCTACAAGTTATGATTAGCATTTGACCCACTCTATAAAGTGGTGTACAAGATCCAACATCACAAAAATCCTCATTATATTCGGCAAATAAATTTTATTTAAAGCTGTGTATCAAACTAGTGTAGTGTATTGGGTCTAAAAGACACATGCAATGTCATGATTTGCCAGATTTTTAATATAATTATTTAAATTTACCATAAAACTTTTAAAGTTTCAGTTTACAGGTTTTTGTCATTAGGTTATTCTAGAAGATTTTCATTCCAACAAAATCCTGCATCATTCAGTAGAATCCATGGATATGTAACTAGTCAAAGCAGAACATTTACAATCGTGCATTAAGATGGGTGTCCATACCAGGACAACTAGCCAATATTGTACAAAGGGGATCCTTGACATTGTTATTCCACATGTTAAGCCACATATTTTGTTCTTGCATTTTGAAATTCAAATACAGCTACCTATATTTAACATTAAGCAAACTATGATGGTTATTTGAAATTTATAGCACTCTAAGCTAGGTATAACATCAGGAGGATCATGAGTTCAAAGCCAAATCAGTTCAAGACTGTGTTAACTACATCTTAGGTAGATCCTGTCTCATAGAGAAAAAAAGAGAAAGGGTGAGAGGAAGAGAGGGTGGGAGATGGGTGAAAGGGAGCAAGAAAGTCAGGGGGGAATGCAAAGGCTAAAAGAAGAAAAAAATAAGAGTATTCCAGTTGTTTCTTTGAGCATATTACTCATATAGGACAACAAATCAAAAATACTGTTGGCAGCTATGGTTAGAGTCTCATGAATAGTTCGACAATCCTGTTTCTATCCGGTTGGCTAACAAAAGCGGAATAGAATTTTCAGTATATACTAAACAATCGTTTCGAATATGTCAACATAATATTACCACATCACTAATTTCTTACTGAAGTCTTAATGAAGATCATAGTATTAATTTAACTGTAGGAGAATAGTGTAAAACTACAGATTTTTTTTTAGTATGATTTAGTAGTAGATTTTAGTATGATTAGTAAAAAGCACTTTCAATAATTTGTTTGCTAAGAACATTTTTTTTTCCTACTAAACACAGGGATAGCTTCACAGCTCCTGTTCCTCTCTCTTAGGGCTTGGCATATTATGTTCTGTTGGTGTTGTTGCTGTTGTTGTTGTTGTTGTTGTTGTTGCTGCTGCTGCTGCTGCTGCTGCTGCTACTGCTGTTGCTGCTGTTGATTGTTGGTTTGCTTTGTTTTTGTTTTTTGTTTATTTTTTTCATACTCCTCCTCCCAGAGTAATGTCTTCCGTCTTAAGTATCAGTCTACTCAAACTGTCCTCGGTGTTCATTCCTTTGTTCCTAAGAGCAGGGTCTAAAGCTGTGCATAAAACTATGCATAGGGTTTGTTAGCAGAATGAATAATCTACTTCACAGTCAGAACAGCTTTCATAAATGAATCAGTTATTTTTATTATAAAATGTAGATGTGACTGCATTCTATAAACCCAACATATACATTTCTTTTTAATGATGGTTGCTTTTCCCCAAATATCAAATAGTGCCAATAGTCCTAGGGTGGACTTTTTTCTTTTAGCTTTTGGTATTCTTCAAAGGCTTGCCATCATAGACAAACTCTACTGTGTCTGAGGTAGTGATGGTCAACAGAATAATACAATAATAAGGAGCTAAGCTTTGTTTTGTGAATGGTTTCTCAAAACCCATGAACCATTTCATGTCCTTGTCATTTGAGAAACACATTGATAATAAAACCAATCAATTGAATGATAGATGTCTTACTATACCTTCCCTTTCTCCCCTGTTCTTTCTGTCTCTCCTTCTCTCTTACTCTCTTTCTCTCTTTCTCTCTTGAGCAACCAAGAAGTCACCAAATGAAGGCCTTGATCTACTCAGAAACTCACATATGTATAAAGAAACAGGAATCTTTCTCATGGGAAAGACACTCTTGCTGACATAATTGGGATCCTACTGATTTCTCTCTGTATCTAGTTTATGCTCAATTTCAATCAATTCACATGCACGAAGTTTTAAGTGGCTACAAAAAGATGATAAGGGCCCTGTATTGTTCATTCTATGGTACAGAAGTGCAGAGGTTCAGTTTTTGGCTATTCTTTATTTCTCTGCTTTTATAGAATGGATGCCACCAATGTCACCTTTCAGTAAAATAGTCATGGACAGCAGAAGGCCTAGAAATGCCAATTGTAATTAACTTTCTTTTCAAATATGTTTGACAGTTTCATGCTGAGAAGTGCTTCTTACCTTTTGAACTTTCAGATTGCTTGGCTGGGCAAAATGTGTATCATTTTCTTTTAAAATTGCTTTACAAAGAGCTATGTACTATGTTATTCCTGCACACGTCAGCCATTTATAAGAGATTTAGATTTTTAAGCAGATTATCCTTGTTCTAAGTGAGAGACCTTGCTTTTGTCTGAAGCATAGGCTATGATCAGGTGTACATCAAAGTCCCAGGACAAGGACATTCAGATATTCATAAATGTCAAAGAGGATGACCCTTCTTCATGACCTATCATCCCAGATGCTCTACCACGCAATATTCTACAATGTTGTGAGAGGCAGAATGATGATTTTTGACAACAGCTCGGGATGGAGAAGAAATGCTCCTTGAGTCCAACTTCCTACAGTATGGTTATTCATCATCTCTAAAATGACATCAAAAATCAATAAAAAATGGAAGAACTCTATAAATGCATTTTTTCTAATTGAGAAACTTAACCCGACTTTTGCAGAAAGAACAATATACCTTACTGTGACCTACTTGAAAATGTGAAAAGTCACTTTCTGGCTGCTTGTATCTGTCTCTCATTTGGCCTTTCTACTGTGAGGTTTGTTTTGTTTTGTTTTGTTTTTTCATAATAGGAGTGCTCATAGTTTCTTTCTTTCTTTCTATTCTTAAAAAAACAGGACTAAATTCTTAGCAGCATTTTGATCGGATCGAGGGAAAAATTTTCATACTTCACTAGTGCATGTAATGGAATTGGTCAGATTTGAAGCATGGGAGCGCATTTTATCTTGGATCTTTAATTTCTTACAGTTCAGGTGACAGGAATTTAACTAAAACTCAGGTTATGTGACCAGTAAGTGTACTTCTCCAATAATGTGGTATTCACCTTAATTTTGTAGTACATTTCTATAAAAGGGTAGGTGATACTCTTATTTAAAAATTTATACTTATTTATTTTTACCTTTATGTGTATAAGTGTTTACCCTCTCATATGCATGCCTGGTGACTTGAAAGTAAGGAGACCACATCAGACACCTTAAAATGAAGTTACTGATCTCCTCAAAACCAAAAGCTGTAATTAATTTGTAATGTTATGGATTTCTTTGTGATTTTATAATTATAATAGCCTTTAGTTCAAATATCAAACAAACCATAGTTCAGCTTTCTGTGAATACAATCCCTGATATTTTGTCAATTCAGCTGCAAACATGAACTGTCAGAGTCACGAATAGGATCTTTCTGTAGTATTTTCTATTAGTGTCCAAGGAAATTTGACATTTGTTGCTGCAATGTGAGAAAACAAATCAAGGCAACCAGTTGCTCTAAAGAATTTGTCTGTCTGGATGTTCATTACCACTTTATCAAAAGTGTTCTGCATTTCTGGGATTGTAAACTGTAAGTTTCCTCTGAAGAAGTGTGAGGATTCAGTCTTCAAAAGTCTACTCAAGTCCCATTTATAGAGTGCTAACTTCCCACAGATTGTGCCAACAGGAAAGGAGCCTTACCTTTCAGGTCCTACCATTTAATGCATAATTTTTGAAAACTCATGGAAAATATATTAAATAAAAGGACCTTCCCCTGCCTTTTAAAGAAGGTAAATAATGTGAACAAAATATTGAATAAAATTAATTATATTTGCATTCATAAATATTAATAATTAAATATTATTTTCCATTTTTGGTAAATCAACACAAGTGAGAGTCATCTAAGAAGAAACCTCAATTTAAAAGAATGTGTGTGGTAGGGAGATGGGAGGATTGGAGTGAGAAGAAACAGGAGAAAAAGATATGAGAGAAAAATATGTTTTTAAAAAGTGTTCCCAACAGACTGGCCTATAAATGATTCAAATAAAAGAGCAGAGCATACCATAGGCAGTACCATCTATTGGGCAGATGGTCATAGGGTGTAGAAATAAACAAATTGAGCAAGAAAAGCTAGGCAGTAAGTAGCATCTTCCATGAATTCTGTTTCAGCTCCTGCCTAGTTTCCTGCTTTAAATTTCTACTTCACTTTTATGTCCATTTACTGTTACCATATGTGTCAAACAAATCTTTTCTGTCCCAAGTTGCTTTTGTCATGGTGTTTATGATAGCTATATAAATCCTAACTTGGACAAATATAGCAACTACTAAATGATTTTTAGCATCTCAAATTTAATGTTGATTATGAGTTCAATACCCTATCCAATTCATGGTAAGCATAACATTTTAAAGTCATGAAGTAAGGTGTCCAAAAGCAGTTTCTGTATTAATTCCAACTTAAGAAGGCAAGTTGGCCAAGGTAGTCAGGAAATTTGAGGTAGCACACACATTTCTTGGTAGCACAAAACATATGATTTTCTTTGCCCTGTCACAAAGTCAAGAAGACAGCACTTGTATGATGGAGTGCGGAAGAACAGATTTGTAATTACATTGACATGCAGTCCATATTTAACTTCTGTTTCAAGAGATTCTAAGCATAGGCTGCTTAGTGATGGTTCCAGTCATGAGTTAGAGGCCTATCTTCAAAACTGGAAAGCTCCCTGTAAATTCTGATCTTGCAAGAATCCAGCACATATACCTCTACCACATGTCAGTAACTAATCTATCCAAAACACCCATCTACTTTAGAAATCATCACAGCACAAAATCTGGATGTGTAGTAACTTGCATATACAAAAATACAGGCAAGTCTTGGGGTTGGTTACAAGGGGCATGGGATACAGGATAGTGTTCTAGTGTTGTACTGACAAGCATAACTCATTCTATTCTCTAAAACCTAGGAATACAGAAACTAAATCAAATTCTCTTTTGAATCCTTTCCCACAGTCCTTGCAAGACTTCCTTCCTTCTATTATTTCAGGAAATAAAGCTATCAAACTGCTTCTAGCTATCCAAATTCACCATGTGGTAAATCTCTTAGTCACATCTTCATCAACCCATTGATCACAGATTGGATTGTGGTCCATAGTCACCAGGTTTTCTTCTTACCTTTAAAAATCTCACTAAATACATCCTAACCTGGCATAAGGTTACTTCAAATAAGTCCTTAGTACCATACTTTGGTGCTATGAAAAATCTGTAATAGATACTTTGGGACACAGCTCTGGTAGAGAGAAGAGGAACCAGCACCATTCTTTTTCCGTCCTCTTCATGAATTCATTATGGCTCCTAGGCAACCATCTTCACATTAGCTCTAGCCCTCAAGCAATGTTATATCATGGAATTAATCAATAAGCCATAGACGAACACTGTCGTGAACATTTAAACATATTGTTAGCCATGTTTTATGAAATTAAGAGGTGCATATACTAGTATTCAGTGACTGCATAACAAAATCCAATAGACAGTTCTAGAGATAGGAATTCAAGATTAAAGTGATTGCTGTATTGGTCCTGCTGAGGCCTCTTCCACAAGTCTGTGGATGGGCACCTTCATGCTGGTTTTCATATGTTCTATTCTCTGTGCATGTTTCTTCAAGTCTTTGCTTCTTCTTGTAAATGACACCAGCTTTATTGGTTAACACCCCACTTTAATGACCTCATTTAACCTTATATTTTTCCTTAATAGCTCTATCTCTAGTCATATTCTGGGGTAGGCCTTCAATGTATAATCTATATGTAGAACAGAAGCCAGTCTAGGATAGATAAACTTAACTTGATTTTTTTTATTTAACCCAATATTTCAAATAACTTTTTATATGGAATCAGATGATATATCTTTTCATACAAAAACTTAAAAATATGCTGTTCTATCTTTTCCACCCAGTCGATAATTTGGACTAATCATCTTTCAAATACTCAGTATGTGATAGAGGTTGACATATAAGATAGTGCAGATGCAAAGCATCAGTATGTTATTCCCAGGTCTGATGCAGAGAATCAAAGCAAAAGAAGCATGCACATGATTTCACGATTCCTGAAAACTTTTGACTTTCACATCTCTGTTTTGGCCCCCTTCCGCTATGACCTCTAAACAGAAAGTCCCCTGACCCACTTTACCTGAGGAAAAGTTTATAAAGAAAAGACGCCAAATTCATGTAATCTACCAAAACAGTTTGAGTTATACATATCTTGATGCCTAGAAGACAATATTTCCAGGCCGGTCACAAAATAAAACCTCCTTCCCGAAATTAAAGTGAATCTCATCATTTTCTTCTGGCTTCTCTATTCTTCTTGATACATCTTTCATTCCTTCAATCAGCTACCCTTTGGAACTCAAATGAGACTTTCTCTGAATGTCTGACAATGAGAACTCAATTCATTCTCTCTCTCTCTCTCTCTCTCTCTCTCTCTCCTACTCACTTACTCTCTCTCCCTCTCTCCTCCCCTCCTTGTTGCTTACACTTCTTAGAACAAAGGTATGGACCCACTACTCTCTTTTAATTACCTATTGAATACATACATAATTTATAATCCTTTTCCTGGATTTAGAATTTGTCATTCCAGTCTGCACCCTTCTGGTAGATTGAATATGAATGTTCCCTACCCCATAAACTCACATATTTCAATATTTGATCCTGAGCTGGATGAAGGACTATGATATATGACCTTATTAGAAGGAGTATGAAACTGTGGCAGAGGCTTTGAGGTTACAAAAGCCCACACCAGACCTAGTAGTCTCTCTCCTTCTGACTTCTGCTTGTGGATTAGATATAAGGTCTTAACTATTGCTCTATCACCATGCCTGCCTGCCTGCCTCCTGCTATACTTAGCATCATAAGGGTTATGAACTAACTCTCTAAAGCAGCAATCAAGCCCCAATCCAATCCTTCCTTTTATAAAGTACCTTGGGCATGCTGTCTCTCTCTCTCTCTCTCTCTCTCTCTCTTCATTATTTTTTGGTTATTTTATTTATTTATATTTCAAATGTTATCCCCCTTCCCACTTTCCCTCACTGAAGCCCCCTATCCCCTCCTTCCTCCCCCTACCTCTATGAGGATGCTTCCTCACAGGCCCACCCATGAAAGAGAGCAAGAAATAAATAGATAGACACAGAGCCACCTTCCCATGGTATGACAAGATCAAATATTGGATGATAACCTCACCCACTACAATCTCAGGAGGAAACTAGGGCCAGAAAAGCTGGGGTAGAAGAGTAAGTCTCTGTGCCGTTTGTGACTCAGATGTACATGGGCACATTGGCATTAGTTCTTAATTATTGTACTTTGACAGTGTGATATGTGTCAAGATTTTTGTTATTAAAATTTAATTGTTAAAGAATTTTAGAGAAATGTTCCATATAACAGTACAAATCAATATAGTACTTCTAATGAACAGTTTACCAACAAGTACCAAAGTATAAATTATCCATAAAATTTTATCTAGTAAACTTATTTTTAGAAGTTTATGTTGACAAAAATATGTATGTACTGTGGGATATCTATCACAGTATTATATACAATGAGAAACATGTCAAAATTAAATACAGAAGTAATAAATTATGAAACTACTTGTAGACATTTCTATAATAATTAAAATACTATTTTCTAGGCTAAAACTTTAGAGGCCAATATTATCATCATTTTATGCTTTCCCATTATAAATATGATTAAAATAAATTAAATCACTTTGTAAAAACATGGTGTCTCTTTACAGTGACAGAAAGGTAACTAAGAGAAACTTCTCTGCCATCTCTCAGCTATATTGCACTTCATGTACAATAGTCGAGTTTATGTTAGTAAATAACCATTGTTATTTGTAGAAATCTATTAAATCATTTTATTTTAAACTTTCACATAATTTTCATTGCCTGAAATTATCTTTTTTGTTACCCTCTCAGCTTCAGCATAAATGCATTCTTCATAAAACTTTTCAGGTTCATTACAACAAGAAATTGTTTTATGTCTAAATATCTAGATTTCTTTTGGATTAGCTGATCTAATAAATTGAGACTGTTATGTTCCATATGTAGCATTCTACAACTTTTACACTAAACATGTTGAACAGGAGCACCATGGCTATTTCTACCATTCTGCAGTGTTCTATGGTACATTTATTTTTTTATTTGTAACACCAATTTAGAGATAAGTCTCTAATGAGACTTGAGCTTTCCTATACCATAGCTGAAGGATACAACATTGAAATCCAATCATGGCTAAACCACTGCTTAACTTTGCTTTCAAGAGCATACTGCATGCCAATGAGCTCCTTGCATTTCTACTTCAAGTTTATTTATGAATAAGTTCATTCATTTTTAACAATAAAAACTTGAAAATTAAATTATAATTCCCTAAAAAATATCTCAGATTTTTATTAAATGTAAATTCACCAGAATTCTATTGTTAATTATATGTATTTAAACTATATAATTGACAAACAAAACTTGCTCTACAACTCAGATCAATGTAATGAGCACTGATCACTTTATTTAGTGGTGCCCAATATGATATATAAAATTTATTCCTTTGCCTCACCTTAACACAGTTACATAGCCTTTAAGTAAAAAGATCAGAATAAGGAATACATTCTTAAGAACCACGCAAATGCAGAAAGAAAAAATCCTTCTAATACACAGAGGCTACATTGAAAGTAAAAGTAGCTACACACAACTGATTTTTGTGGCTTTTAACCACCTTTATCTATTTTTGAATGTGAATCTGTTCTAAAATTAAAGAAATTTGACCATATTTCATGAAAGTTGGAAACCCTAGTGATTAGGATGGAAAGAGATCTATCATTGTATCTTGACAACAATGATCAACAATGTAAGAAAAGGTTAAGTGGGCAGGAAACTTACCACATTTACTGCTGTAGAATTCAACCCTGCTTATGAGAAAAACAAAACCAAATTCCTTCTGCGTGCAACTGTGGCAAAGCTATCTATACTCTCTTGATTTTCAAAATGGGGGGATTTTTTTCTTAAATGAGGTCGTTGGTCTTGATGGGAATCAAATAATTGCTTAGAATGGGCTTTGAAAAGAATCTTGGGAAAGAGTGTCCCTCAATCCTTGTGGATAAAAAGCTGCTCTGTTTCCAAATGCCAGGTGTAAACATGATTGGCAACCTCTCTTTCAGACACGTAGCCTTGCCCTTGTTATTAGGACAGCCTTGGAAAGAAATAAGAGGCATGTCTGGGCTTCTGAGTTGGTGAAAACTTTGTCAGATGTGTTCATTAGTATCTTAAATTTTTTTTCCCGTTAGACTTAATCTGTATGCCCAAGTGTCCTGACTCCCTTTTGTGGCCCATAGCCAGGAAAGCAGAATGTCTGGAGGAACATGCTATTTGGATGCTGATGCGACTTGCAGAGCTTGATTTCTCTGTGGAGTGACTGAAGTTTTGACTGGTGTGAATTTCCTTATCAAAGAGGAATTCTGATGCTTTACATGATAAATTGTATAATTAATCTTCTGAGTTTTTTGAAATTACATTTTCCTTGTTGTTGCCTTTAATAAACGCCACAGGATCATCCATCCACATTTGGTCCCAGAGAAAATAACAATGCACAGGAGCACAGGAAAGAAGTGATGCAAAACTAGGTCCATCCATGCTTCCTAAGGAATGATGGGTAAGACACTGCCACCTTTTGGTTATTGACAAGAGTGAGGTTGGAGGAGGTGTTCTGGGGTAGAGACTAAAGTTTCTTATTTAAGATGTAAATTGACCAGGTTTTTAAGACCTTATAAGTAAGTGCAGAGAATAACATTTAAGAATTTCCAAGATCTTCCGCTTTCACTCACAGCTCTCTACTGCCTTACAGAAACAAGCACTGTGTTCCTTTAGCTTTGAGGACTGCTTTGCTGAAAGCAGACTATAGACGGGGGGTGTTGTAATAAAACAGCTGAGGACATGTTGAGTGTGGAAGGGAACAAGTGGTGTCAGCTTGATGTAAACAGTCACATCACCAAGGCTGTGGTGCACTCTCCTGTCTTGGAAATACTTGAGAGCACCTCACACTATGAGGCTCTGAAATCCCGCTTCCCAGGATAATGAATTATGTAGCGTTTGTACCCCAGCCTCTTCTGAGCACTCAACTCAAAATGTTTGCATCGGTGCCAGTGAATGTAAGGTGATCTCATTCAGGCAGGGGAGGTGGAGTGCACATTAGGAGACACAGTATAATTCCTCAGTAGCTTAATGCCAATCTATGATTAAAATTCAACCCCAGTACCATTTCTTGGCAAAAAAAAAAAAAAAAAAAAAAAAAAACCTGCAATTACACAGATCGAAAAGGAAAATTCCAAATTCGACCTGAGTTGAGTCAAGGTCTTGCTGCTGCAAAAGTCCTTAGTTGTGAGATTTCTGCTCTCGTTGGCATCTTTGAGTTAAGGAGACCTTTCATTCTCCTTTAGTGGATAGTTTTAAGGGACCAACAGTTCATAACTGTCATCTCCACAAGTAGCCATTCTCTAGTTCAGTGCTCTCTACTTGGTAGTAACACCTTGAATATTGTTTTCATTTCTTAAGGAATTTAAGTGAGCTCGAAAATTGCTTATTCCTTGTTCCTCTCCTGATTCAGGATAACTTAGTAGTGATCAGTCTGGCGCCAAGAATTCAACTTCGAGAGAATCACATACTTCGAGGTATGTGATTGGATTACCTAGGCATATTTTCAATTAAATACATAACATTATCATTTTTCCTATTTAATATGTAAAATTGTTTGGATACTATTACGTTTGGATACTAAGCCTGGAGAGATGTTTCAACAGTTAAAAGCACTTGCTACTCATGCTGAGAAATTGAGTTGATTTAACCCATATGACATCTCACAACCACCTATAAGTGCAGTTTCAGAAGATCTGATGCCTCTTCTGTCATGGGTGTCATGCACACACATGTTGCACAAACATACATGCAGACAATCATACATAAAATTAATAAATGTTTTTAAAGAGGCAGATGTCTTTAAGTAAGTATAAGTTGTCTTAGGAGGACCATAAACATTAGTTTATATCTCTCCAACGATAAAGGTTTCATGTCTATATGAAGCATCTATTATATGACATAAAGAAAAAATATTTTATTTTGAACCATAGGTTACATGTTTGTACACTTGTATGCATGCATGCATGAATGTATGTACATACATATGTATATACATATGCATGTATGTTTGTATTTATTGCATTGCCAACTAAATTGTTATATATAAAATTGAATATGTATATATAGTGGTGCTTTGATCTAATAGTGGTGAAAGTTGGTTAATAGTTGTCTACTTAAAGTGAACATGGTTTGAGCAGCTTTAGCAAAATGTAGTCTTTGATTGTAGACATTTTTCTTGGGTGGCATTAGAATAAAGTATATACTACTTTGCTCCTTAAAGTATTGTCTTATAAAAAAAAAATGTAACTGGCAGTGTGAATTTTATAAGCATTTCAAACTTCTTATTTTTGAGCCTTCTACTTAAAAGATAAACTAAAAAGGTAGCAAAAAAGTCCCACTGCTCCCTCACCCTCCAAAAATAAAAGATTTCCAGATAGATGTTCTCGAATAAGAACAAATCACCATGAGAAAGTACCATGCCAAGGTGAGCTCATTTCAGGGCTGACTCCTGTCTCCCTGTTCTCTATTTAATCCCATGCATCTGTTCATTCATTTGCTCCCCCCACTCCCTTACTATGATATGGCTGCTTTAGGTTGCTTGGCAACCATTATAATGCTGCTGCACATGCGTGCTACATAATAAATCCTACCTTGCTTTATTTTTCTCCTTCTTTAAAAGAAGGAATTACAAAACAAGATATTTCCTCCACCCTTTTCTAGTGGCCAAAAAAACATTTTTCGGAATTTCAGAAGCACATAAAATGCCTGCAAGTATGCTGATAAGTAATTAAAATTCTTGACAAAGTATAACTGGTCATTGCCTAATGTGTATTCTTTCAGTTATTATTTGCAATGGCCTTCTCTTTTAAATATGTGTACTTGAATGTACATATGTCGATATATGTTTGTGTAGGACTATAAAAAGAAAAGGAGATAACGTGCCAGCTGGATGGCTCTAACAAAGAAAATGAAGGGAATTCCTTGAAATAATCTTGTTTTATATTTTCTTTAACAGTGGGTGCAGTACTTTCGAGAGAGGACCTGGACTAAATCCATCCACTTTTTTTCTGTAAGAAATCAGACAAAGCTTATGGCCTTCCCTTCCCCTCCTTGGCAAATCCTAGGGTCCTGCTGCTTTCATTTGTTTTTGATCTGCCTCATTAAAAGACTATTGATGGCTTTAACCATTGTCCTTGTTTGGGTGCTGATTTACAAGCACTAATATCTGACTGTGCGAGATTAATGGGAGTCCAGGCAGTTTACGATTATCCTGAGGTCCCTGACCACACATGTAGGGGTTTGGGTAGGGGTCATGCACTCCTATGAAAAACTCCAAAGCAAGCTTAAACCTGGGAACGTTTTAATAGGATTGAATCTGTAATAGGATTTGGCAGCTTGGCTGAAACTGGATGGTGTGGTTTGTTTGGGGTTTCTTTCTTTTCTCTCTTTATATGTGTATCTATTATCATACAGTCATTATTATCATGGAAAAAAAGGTAATATTTTATTCTGAAGTCCAAATATTGCTGTCATTGTTTAAAGGATTCTTTAAAGGAAAAAACACTATTCAGTATAGAATATATATAATCTTTAATGTTAAGGCAACAAAAGCTATTTCTATTATGTAGTAAATTAGAAGATATAACATAAAAGATGTGAAAAGAATAAAATATCTTTTGGGAATACTGTGTATTTCTTAGCTAAAACTGCTTTTAAAAATATAAAAGGTACTTGCAGTATAGGACCATTTAAATTTCTTCTTCCAGGCAGGTAAAAGGCTGGCCTCTCAGGCATCTCCTTCTGCTGAACAGCTTTGGACCCTGAAGCCGAAGTCTCTCTTCATCAAACAAGCCTGTTTATAGAGTCAAACAAGCACTCAGGTGCATTCAATTTTTGAATACTACTGCAAATGAATATTATTCAAAGTAAGACACCACATTTTTTATAATGTCCCAAATGAAATCCTATCAGTATTCTAGCTCTATTTAAAGTCCAACACATAGAACAACAAGCTTCAGTAGCACTCTCTTTGATGTCAGTCCACTTTACTATGTCTAAATTCTAGAACAACAGAGGAACAATTTTTCAAGCTTCTGTACTCAAGTCATTGAATTTTAAAGGACACTAGCATGTAAATATGCCTTCATTAATTTTTCCAGGCAAGAAATACATAGACAAGCTACACAGTGCTGACCTAGAGGGTCACACAAGTACCCTTTTACAGGACCTAACCTGTAAATCTCAAAGCACAGAAGGAATTACACTGGCTGTAAGACCTCATAAAAAGGTAATGAGAAAATAAATTACAGATTTTGTTTTGGTGTCTTTAAAAGTCTAGTTATAGGTCAACTTTTAGGAAACCTGAACTTTTAAAATTGAGAGTATATTTATAACATCAAGGAGATCCACTTGCACACACAAATGTTCAATGCAACAGATTAGTACACTGTGTCATTTGCTGACACTGTCTCAGAAAGTTGTGGGCAGACAAAACTCTACAGATGAAATGAGCACGTTATTTCAAAGAGCATCATTGTACAGAGACATTTTATTCTTTGCTTTTCTTTCCGGACATTATGTTTTTGAATCCATCTTTTGTAGGGTAATGCCAAAGATCTCTAAGCACATATATTTGAGGATATTCTAATTATTCTTTCTAAGTATACAATACCCACTTCTATACGTACTCTAAAAATTAAGCTCGTAGTGTGTGTGCAACTATCTTGAAACTGTAGAGATGGTAGTGTAGTGCCATTTTCATGAACATAGAAATTTGTAGAGCTAGCTTTAGTTCCATACAGAATAAACATCATAAGAGTCACACAAGTGTTGGCCGAAGGCTTCTCAGACATAACACCCTGGCTACTGGACAGAGCTGAAAGGACATAACACCCCCTGAGGACAAAGCCACAAGAGAGCTGACAACCACTCTAAATTGGAGCTTATAATGCCTCATGCCCAGGGCCCTTCAAAACACTCCCCATGCATAGTACTTGTAAAGATATGATCTCTGAGTATTGTTATCTAGTAACGAATTCTGACTACACTTCCCATTGTTCATGGTTTAGGTAAGAATAAGCATCTATTTTTTAATCCAATCACTTGGCATTTTCTCTTGTGGATCAGAAACTAATTTGAGTAATACTGTATATTGTGCAAAAACAATGAAAATAAAAACAAACAAGCAAACAATCCCAACCAGAACTGCCATGCTGCCTATTCTTCCTTAGATAAGAAGATACGTGGTTCAGCAAAGAAGAGATCAATGGCATTTGAAAATTTTACCTGAGTTGAACCCGGAACTGATTTGAACTTAACTTTGAAATGTCCAGAACTGAATCACAAATGTGATCCTTAGACACTAACATATGAATGAGTTGTTTTTTAACATTTGTAAAAAGCTTTAAAGAATAACTCAGAAATAAATATTCAATTGCCTACAAATTCATTTCTTAATTTTGTTGGCTTGAAATTACATATATAAAGCTCCATACAAAAGAACAAAAAAATTCTTTAATAAAGCACCTGTTTCTTTGATTGCCAGAACAACAATTAAATCTAAATGATACTCTGGAAGATTTTTTTCAAAGCCTTTGTCATTTGGACGGCAGATGTGATGCAGAGATGGCACATACTGTACACACAAACACAGAAAGAGACAGAAAGAAAAAATTTTATTTGTTCAATTATAACATTGGCAAAGCTAAAACTACAATGCAGTGAGCAATTATCTTATTTACAAAGCCTCTGAAAGGTTAAACTAAATCTCCATGAAGTTACTTAATTTTCTATATTTTTCTATAACATCTTCTTGACAGTTAACATGCCAAACACTACAATTTTCAATTGATTTTTTTTCAAAGAAAGTCCAACATATCTATTTAGGAAGAAAGTGTTTGGTTTGGTTTGGTTTATTTTGTTAGATAAAGATATATCATTATATTTTACTGTATAATTTTTGAATATAAATTATACTCAGAACTGTGATCAGAATTATTTCTGTTTATGTTTAATTACAGTGTTCATGATGGCATGAGACAAATGTAAACACTCATCAGCATGTATGGAAACTACTGAAGGTTCCCTGTGTACGCTGCCTGGTATTCTGATCCCAATAGAGAACGAGTCTTATCAAAAATAGAAGCTATCTCTGTGTGCTGGTTCCCATTCAAGATGTTATCACACTGATAATGTACATGCTCAGTCTTCTCATAAAACAATTCATATGTCTATTAGAGAAATTGTGACTAATTGACAATTTCATTTAAAATGTCTATTTTTTTAATCTTATTTTTTGCCTCTTTTTGATACATCAAAGTAAAATGGTCAATAGGGAGGCGAGTTTGGATAATGGCAGATCAAACCACTCAGTGTTTCCAACAAACTGAGAAGTTCTGCTCAAATATACTGGCAAGGCCGTTTCTGTCAAATATATTTATGAAATGCTTGAATAACTAAAATAGTTCCTGGAGGGCTTGTCTAGAGCCTTTCCAGCACCACTTTTACAAAAGTCTCTTTTCTGAGTTTACTGGGTACAGCTACACAGCAAGCCTGACACACTGTTTTAGAACTTGCCAAAGCTCCACTAACACCAGGAGTAGATAGGAACATGACAGTGTCTAGAAAGGGGCCTCAGGAGAGGAAATGCATACCTAGATATCAGTTCTTTGTGCTATTTTCCAGTGTTCATTTAGACTATTGCTTAAAACAACCAAGTTGTTGAGGGGAACCTCTACTGAGTTAGCAGTTCCCTCATTGCTCTGCCTCCAGGGAATCTAAAGCAACTGTAAAAAGCTGAAGGCATGGAGGGACCCATGGTGCTGGCCACATATGTGGCAGAGAAGGGTCTTGTTAGACATCAGGGGGAGGAGAGGCTCTTGAGCCTGAGGGTATTAGATCCTCCAGTATAGGAGAATGTCAAGGAGGGATGACGAGAGTGGGTAGGTGGGTGGGTGGGGGAATACCCGCATAGTGGCAGGGGGAGGGGGGAGGGAATGGGGAGTTTCCAAAAGGGAGATCTGGAAAGGGGGAAACATTTGAAATGTAAAGAAAGTATGAAAAAAAAAGGGGGAAAAATGAAAAAAATAAAACTTAAAAAAAAAAAAAAAAAAGCTGAAGGCAAATCTTACCAAAGATGTCAACATCATGCAGACACTGGCAGGAGCAGATGGAAGAGATGGTCTTATTATTTGTTTTCCTGTACCCTTTAGGATGATGAGTTTATACCTTAAAAAATAACTTCATTGAGTTCTGCTACTAGGATTGATAATGGCCAGTTCTGAAAACTTGCAAAACCCTTGCAGAACCCTGAGAAACAGAAGCTCAAAGAAAATCACAGAGAAGCAGTGGATAACGCAAAAACATAGTTCACAGTTCTGGTTCAATGTGTGTAGGGTTATCTTTTCAGTTACCCAGCCTGTACCTATGTCTTGCATATCTGATTCAGCTGTAGCACAGCACAAAAAGGCATGAAATAATCCTCATGATTTGTCATGAGAAACATGTCTTCTGCCAAAGAATTAACCAAAATAAATCCTGTTAAAGACAATAATCTAATGTATCATTTGAGTTTAAAAATAAAGGTAAAACAATATTGAGACTTCTTTCTTTCAAACTCATAGTACATTCGTAATATGGGTTTTAAGGAAGAAAATATGAAGAAATAAAGAAATGCGGCAAGGACTCTGAGGAAAAGTCAGGAGGTAAGAGCCTGCCTGCTTCCACCTGTGGCCAGAAACCCCGCCTGGGCCAACAGGCCTCTCCATATACAAGTAGCTCAGGGAGAAAACTACCCACCCACTTGTACTGAACAGCCAGCAATAGGAGGACACCAAATGCAGGGTCTGAAGAACAGCTGGAAGAGAGAACTGGTCTCCCAGGAATATTGACATCTGAGCTTGAAGGAAAGACAAGCCACAGTCAGAGAGAGAAAGACCAGCTAACTCCAGAGATAACCAGATGGCGAAAGGCAAGGGCAAGAACACAAGGAACAGAAACCAAGACTACTTGGCTTCAGCTGAACCCAGCTCTCCCACCACAGCCAGCCCTGGATACCCCAACACACCAGAAAAGGAAGACTCAGACTTAAAATCACTTACCAAGAGGATGATAGAAGATTTTAAGAAGGAAATAAATAACTCCCTTAAAGAAATACAAGAGAACACAGGTAAACAACTGGAAGCCCTTAAAGAGGACACACAAAAATCCCTTGAAGAATTACAGGAAAACACAATCAAACAGGCAGAAATACAGGAAAACACAATCAATCAAATGAACAAAACCATTCAGGAATTAAAAACAGAAATAGAAACAATAAAGAAATCACAAAGGGAGACAACCCTGGAATTAGAGATCATAGGAAAGAAATCAGGAGTCAGAGATGCAAGCATCACCAACAGAATACAAGAGATGGAAGAGAGAATCTCAGGTGTGGAAGATACCATAGAAAACATGGACACAACAGTCAAAGAAAACACAAAATGCAAAAAGCTCCTAAACCAAAACATCCAAGATATCCGGGATGCAATGAGAAGACAGAACCTGAGGATAATAGGTATAGAAGAGAGTGAAGACTCCTAACTTAAAGGACCAGTAAATATCTTCAACAAAATTATAGAAGAAAAACTTCCCTAACCTAAAGAAAGAGATGAACATAAATATACAAGAAGCCTACAGAACTCCAAATAGACTGGACCAGAAAAGAAATTCCTCCCGTCACATTATAGTCAAAACACCAAATACACAAAACAAGGAAAGAATATCAAAAGCAGTAAGGGAAAAGGGGCAAGTAACATATAAAGGCAGACCTATCAGAATTATACCAGACTTCTCACCAGAGACTATGAAAGCTAGAAGATCCTGGGCAGAGCTCATACAGACTCTGAAGAGAACACAAATGCCAGCCCAGGCTGCTATACCCAGCAAAACTCTCAATAATAATAGAGGATGAAACCAAAATATTCTACGACAAATCCAAATTTGCACAGTATGTTTCCACAAACCCAGCCCTACAAAGAATGATACATGGGAAATGCCAAGGCAAAGAGGGAAACTACACTCAAGAAAAAGAAAGAAAGTAATCTTTCAACAAACTCAAAAGAAGATAGCCACACAAACAATATAAACAACATCAAAAATAACAGGAAATAACAATCACTATTCTTTAAAATCTCTTAACATGAATGGTCTCAACTCCCCAATAAAAAGACATAGACTGACAGACTGGATCCATAAACAGGACCCAGCATTTTGTTGCATCCAGGAAACGTACCTCCGTATTAAAGACAAACACTACCTCAGAGTAAAGGGCTGGAAAACAATTTTCCAAGCAAATGGCCCCAAGAAACAGGCTGGAGTAGCCATTCTAATATCGGATAAAATTGACTTTCAACCAAAATTCATCAAAAAGGATGAGGAAGGACACTTCTTACGCATCAAAGGAAAAATCTACCAAGAAGAACTCTCAATTCTGAACATCTATGCCCCGAATGCAAGAGCTCCCACTTTCATAACAAAAACTCTACTAAAGCTCAAAGCACACATTGCACCTCACACAATAATAGTGGGAAACTTCAACACCCCACTATCAACAATGGACAGATCTTGGAAACATAAACTAAACAGAGACACAGTGAAACTAACAGATGCTATGAACCAAATGGATTTAACAGATATCTATAGAACATTTCATCCTGCATCAAAAGAATACACCTTCTTCTCAGTACCTCATGGTACCTTCTCCAAAATTGATCATATAATTGGTCACAAAACAAACCTCAACAGATATAAGAAGATTGAAATAATCCCATGCCTCCTATCAGATCACCATGGATTAAGGTTGGTCTTCAATGGCAACAACAACAACAGAAAGCCCACATACACATGGAAGCTGAACAATACACTGTTTAATGATAAGTTGGTCAAGGAAGCAATAAAGAAGGAAATTAAAGACTTCTTAGAATTCAATGAAAATGAAAGTACAACTTACCTAATCCTATGGGACACAATGAAAGCAGTGTTAAGAGGAAAACTCATAGCTCTGAATGCCTCCAAAAAGAAACTGGAGAAAGCATACACTAACAGCTTAATAGCACATCTGAAAGTTCTAGAACAAAAAGAAGCTAATACACCTAAGAGGAGTAGAAGGCAAGAAATAATCAAATTAAGGGCTGAAATCAACCATGTGGAAACTAAAAGAACTATACAAAGAATCAACAAAACCAAGAGCTGGTTCTTTGAGAAAATCAACAAGATAGATAAACCCTTAGCCAGACTTACCAGAGGGCACAGAGACAGTATCCAAATTAACAAAATTAGAAATGAAAGCGGAGATATAATAACAGACTGAGAGGAAATTAAAAAAATCACCAGATCCTACTACAAAGCCTGTATGCAACAAAATTGGAAAATCTGGAGGAAATGGACAAGTTTCTAGACAGATACCAATTACCAAAGTTAAATCAGAATCAGATAAACCATCTAAACAGTCCCATAACGACTAAAGAAATAGAACCAGTCATTAAAAGTCTCCCAACCAAAAATAGCCCAGGACCAGATGGGTTCAGTGCAAAATTCTATCAGACCTTCAAAGAAGACCTAATACCAATACTCTTCAAGCTATTCCATAAAATAGAAACAGAAGGAACACTACCCAATTCATTCTATGAGGCCACAGTTACTCTGATACCAAAGCCCCACAAAGACCCAACAATAAAAGAAATCTTCAGAAAAATAATTTCCCTTATGAATATCGATGCAAACATACTCAATAAAATTCTTGCAAACCGAATCCAAGAACACATAGAGACAATCATTCACCATGATCAAGTTGGCTTCATCTCAGGGATGCAGGGATGGTTCAATATCCAGAAATCCATTAATGTAATCCACTACATAAACAAACTCAAAAAAAAAAAAAAAAAAAAAAACACATGGTCATCTCGTTAGATGCTGAAAAAGCATTTGACAAAATTCAACATCCCTTCATGATAAAAGTCTTTGAAAGATCAGGAATTCAAGGAGCATACCTAAACTGAGTAAAAGCAATATAAAGCAAACAAGTGGCTAAGATCAAACTAAATGGAGAGAAACTTGAAGCAATCCCACTAAAATCAGGGACTAGACAAGGCTGCCCTCTCTCTCCCTATATATTTAACATAGTACTTGATGTTCTAGCTAGAGCAATCAGGCAACAAAAGGAAATCAAAGGGATACAAATTGGAAAGGAAGAAATCAAAATATCACTATTTTCAGATGATATGATGGTATACTTAAGTGACCTGAAAAACTCGACCAGAGATCTGCTAGAGCTGATTAACAACTTCAGCAAAGTGTGTGGATACAAAATTAACTCAAGCAAATCAGTTCCCTTCCTATACTCGAAGGGTAAACAGGCTGAGAAAGAAATTAGGGAAATGACACCCTTCACAATAGTCACAAACAATATAAAATATCTTGGTGTGACTCTAACCAAACAAGTGAAAGATCTGTATGACAAGAACTTCAAGTCTCTGAAGAAAGAAATTGAAGAAGACCTCAGAAGATGGAAAGATCTCCCATGCTCATGGATTGGCAGGATTAACATCGTTAAAATGGCCATCCTGCCGAAAGCAATATACAGATTCAATGCTATCCCCATCAAAATCCCAAATCAATTCTTTGTAGACCTAGAAAGAGCAATTCTCAAATTCATATGGAATAACAAAAAACCCAGGATAGCAAAAACTATCCTCAACAATGAAAGGTCTTCTGGGGGAATCAGCCTCCCTGACCTCAAGCTGTACTACAGAGCAGTAGTGATAAAAACTGCATGGTATTGGTACAATGACAGGCAGGTTGATCACTGGAATAGAATCGAAGACCCAGAAATGAATCCACACTCATATGGTCACTTGATCTTCGACAAAGGAGCTAAAACCATACAGTGGAAAAAAAGACAGCATCTTCAACAAATGGTGCTGGATCAACTGTCGGTCTACATGTAGAAGATTGCGAATTGATCCATTCCTATCTCCCTGCACAAAGTTCAAGTCCAAGTGGATCATGGACCTTCACATAAAACCAGATACACTGAATCTAATAGAAGAGAAAGTAGGGAAGAGTCTAGAACACTTGGGCACAGGGGAAATGTTCTTGAACAGAACACCAATGGCTTGTGCTCTAAGGTCAAGAATTGACAGATGGGACCTCATAAAATTACAAAGCTTCTGTAAGGCAAAGGACACTGTAATTAGGGCAAAATGGCAACCTACAGATTGAGAAAAGATCTTTACTAATCTTACATCTGATAGAGGGCTAATATCCAATGTATACAAAGAACTCAAGAAGCTAGACTCCAGAGGGTCTTTATAGGGTTTGATAACCCTATCAAAAAATGGAGAAGTGAGCTAAATAGAGAATTCTCAACTGAGGAAACTCAAATGGCCAAGAAGCACCTAAAGAAATGTTCAACATCCTTAGTCATCAGGGAAATGCAAATCAAAACTACCCTGAGATTCCACCTCACACCAGTCAGAATGGCTAAGATCAAAAACTCAGGTGACAACAGATGTTGGCAAGGATGTGGAGAAAGAGGAACACTCCTCCATTGCTGGTGGGAATGCAAGTTGATACAACCTCTCTGGAAATCAGCTTGGCGGACCCTCAGAAAATTGGACTATTCCTGAGGACCCAGCTATTCCACTCCTGGGCATATACCCAGAAGATGCTCCAACATGTAATAAAAACACATGTTCCACTATGTTCATAGCAGCCATATTTATAATAGCCAGAAGCTGGAAACAACCCAGATGTCCCTCCACAGAGGAATGGATGCAGAAAATGTGGTACATTTACACAATGGAATACTACTCAGCTATTAAAAACAATGACTTCATGAAATTCGTAGACAAATGGATGGATCTTGAAAACATCATTCTGAGCCAGGTAATGCAGTCTCAAAAGAATGAACATGGTATGTACTCACTGCTAAGTGGTTATTAGCCTAAAAGTTTGAAATACCCAAGAGTCACTTCGCAGGAACAGAAGTACTGAGTACGAGGTCCCAGATGGAGAGCTTGGAGAAAGGACTGAAGCAGCTGAGGGAGTGTGCAGCCCCAGGGAGGTAGCAACACTGGCAACTGGCCCCCCATATTTCTGGAGACTGATCCACCAACTAAAGAATACACATGGAGGGACCAATAGTGCTGGCCACAAAGACTGCAGAGGAGGGTCTTGTTACCCATCAGGGGGAGGAGAGGCCCTTGGGCCTGAGGGTGTTATATCCTCTAGTATAGGAGAAAGTCAAGGAGGGAAGATGAGAGTGGGTGGGGGGTCGGGTGGGGAGGTGGGTTAGAGAATATCCCCATAGAGGCAGGGGGAGGGCAGAGGGAATGGGGAGGTTCCAAAGGGGAGATCTGGAAAGGGGGAAACATTTGAAATGTAAATAAAATATGAAAATAAAAAAAATAAAACTAATAAAAAAGAAAAAAAAGAAATAAAGAAATGCAGAGCTACTGAAATTGGAATGTGCAAATTAATATGCACACATTAGATAGACAGTAATTTAAAATTCAATCAGGTCCTACGTTATCAGGACTGTTATTTAGAAAATGGCATTCAATGAAATCTATGGCGTTGCTGTAATAGAACCTGTACTAGGTACAGCCTATCCTCAATAACAAATCCCCAGACTCACTTCCATGTGAGAGCAAATCTGTGTAATATAACAATAGTCCTCATCCCTATGCAAGTTACCATGGCCTGAAATTCTTACAGCATCATATTCAGTGATCAGCACTAATCTAAGTAATAATTGTCCAATATCATAGAGCTCATTACAAATGACCCATGTGCCATTAATCTGGTAGTTCTAGTCATCCTATATCCTTAAGTTATCACACAAGAGAGAACTGATTCTCCCGAACAAATGACTGGAATCGTTTTTAGTTGGTAATTTTCATTAGCCAAATATGAACTAATTTCTCAGAAATATAAGAGGGTTAAATATCATGATTACTCTAACTGAAATAACTATGATAAATCTATAATAAGACAGAATTCCTATAAAGGAGAATCATAACCTTATTTTGAACATTTAGATAGAGATTTCTTCTTTTGTTCAATCTCTTTAAGAAAGTCTCCTTGGTAAGAGTAATAACGTAAATCCCACTTCTCTGAAGGATTTTGTTCTCAAGGGTGCTACTGCTCTATGACTTTGCATATATGATATAAAAGGAAATATGTGGTTATCCATACACAGGAGGCATCTATGCTTCCCTTTTTTGGTACCAGGACTTTGTAGGATGACTTTGTAGGACTTGACCAAATTTTGCAGTTGAATCTCAATGTCATGCAAAGAGCAGAAGATCTCACAACTTAGCTACCTATCTCATCTCCGTGCTTAGAGATTCAACATCTCAAGCATCAGTTGATACTGAAAACCTGTTTCTAGAGATCCCTCCCAACTGTGAATCTAAAGCCTTCACTACCTCCACTCTCACCTGTGTCCTCAGATCCATGACACTGATGAAAAACCAAGTTTGTAACCTCTCCGTCATTTCGTTTCAGTCACAAGAAACAAGAATAAGATTTTCACCAGCCTGGTGACAGAGGCTAGGCACCAAAGATCATAGCAGGCACCCAGATACCTCAAAGATTGATCCAGCTATGTGGCATGTAAGTTGTTTATTTTTCAAATCACAATTGCTGTGGCCCATGAGAAACCTTGTCAAGACTGCAGGGCACGATGGGACAATGAAGGTTGGCTGGGCGATACAATGGCTGCCTTGGTATTGTGCTAATTGCTTGGCCTCAGTGCAGACTTGTCTCAGCAGTCAAATGAGAGGCCATGTGTTTTCTCTTTCCTGTCTCTGACATCTTAAATAAACATACAGGACTGTCTTTTTCTTACAATGGTGCACCTATAAACAAAATATTTCATAAATATAAATATTTCTTAAATATAAGAGAGTTGTGCAGAGAAAACAGTGCAAGGTTTAAAATGATTTCTGCTTTCTTAGAACAAGTCAGTCATTCAAGTAATAAGAACGACCAACCATGTAACTGCGGTGTACAAGATTTTACATGTTGATTTACTTTTGTTATTGTTTTGGGGACAAGTTCTGGCTATGTAACTCATGCTTACCTTATATCCACATTAATCCACATACCTCGGTTTCCCTAATACTGAGATTACAGCATTTGCTTCTATAACCTATTATGAGATTTTAGTCGTCTTTAAGATTTAGAACTTCAGTTGAAAACAAACCTCATAAGCATCATACATGCTTTCAGAAGTATGTACAATACTCGACCACTCTTCCAGGAACAGAATAACCAAAAGGACATTATTTCCGACAGCCACATTCAAAACCTGGTTTCATGATTTCCCTCTGTTCCCATATATAGTAAACACAGGAGTGTGACAGTGCCAAGACTCAACCTGGATAATGGCTTCTGATCCAATAAACTGTCCAATGATTTCTCCTGCCAAGTGGCAGGGCTCTCAGCAGACACTCTCAGCTTTTCCTTACAACCCTACAGGGACAGCTCTGACTTCTTCATTAATACCACAAGTTTAGCAGTAGTGATCCAGTTGCCTATAAAAATGCACTCTATTGACAGGGACTATTTAAGAGAGAGGAGACGGTATAAACACAGGATTGTGAAAAAACATGTGTGAACTTGTAAGAAACTAAAGGTAGCTGCTTCCCCAGAAAGATCAGGAAATCAGCATAGGGTAGCTTGGCACTTCTGGACAGAATTTTCACACAGAGACTGAATGAATTTTGACCACAGAAGACAGTTTTCATAGGTGGCTGTAATGACTTATAAACCCGAAGATCTAGACCACTCTATACAATTCCCAGAAATGCTAGCACACATTCTAAAGTGTGTCTAAGTTTTGAGTACCTTCTCCCTTCATTTATCATCACCCACTTTCAAGTATGAAAGAACCCTGGGGGATATCTTTTAACAGGGATATATAGAAGTTTATAGAGAGAAGTTTCTGATAAAAGAAACATGTGCTCCAAGCTGCATTTTGACCATCAGATTAGTTCTTTATTGATCATGAACTTAGACATTCCAAAAATTTCTATTTACCTTTGTATGAATATGTCTATGTACAGTGTAACTGAGACCTCAGCCCCTCAAAAAACTGTAATCAATGTCTTGGTCATTCTTTCCGGAACTTACAGTAGCTTTCTGTCATTTTTTTTTATTGCAGTTTTAAGACAGAAGCCTCTTGGTCATCATTGTCAAAGGGACAATATTAATTCCAAGAGTCAACTCCCACTTCTTCTCAAACATCCCGTTTTCTTTTTTCTTTTTTTATTTTCAAAGACAGTAACAAAGAACATCCTTTGTATTAAATCCCTCACACATGTTGTGAGAAAAAATCCTGTATCTTTCATGAACTCACCCAATTAAGTCAGGCCCACCAAAAGTAATTTTCCTTCATTAAAGTAAAGGAACTTTAATTTGGGATATTCCATCCGTAAAATCTCTTCTGGAACTCACCAAATATCTGGCTGAATACTTGGGTGTTTGAGGGCAAAATGTCTCCAGGAAGATCAGGATTTGAACATGTGAACCCAGGAGAAATGTTTGGAGAGGTCTAGTAGTGTGGTCTTGCTACAGAAACAGTTTCTCTGGAGCCAGGATTTGAGAACATGTAGCTCTGAGCTACTCCTGTTGTTTTCTCTGTGCTTGTCAGGAAGATCTGATCTCTCAGCTTCCTGCTCTGGCTGCCAGGCCTGTCTCTTGCTGCCCTGCTTCCACCCTGCCATCTCTCTAGAACCAGAGCCAAAATCAGTCTTGCTTATGTGGCTTCTAGTGTTTCATAACAGTAACAGAAAAGTCACTCATAGACTAGAATAGAGGACATGTCAGGAACTAAGGAACATGAGGTCGTCTTTGAACTCAGCTGATCACAGTACCCAGAAAGGCAGTGTGCTTGGAATAGAATTGTCTGAACATGACTGTTGATTTCAGATCAACTTCCAGGATTTTTCTCTCCACCAAATAGCAATGGTTACCATGAGACCCCCTTAGTCTTACATAGAAACAAAACAGCAAAGTCATTGTAGTTCCAGTGTCTTCTAGTTGGAAAGTAAATGCTCCTCTGATATTACTGAAAATGTGGCAGAATCAGAGCCCCACCTCCCTAATGAGTAAAAAGCATTAAAACAATAGAGAACAGTATTTGCTTACCTCTCTTTCTTACAATAGTGACTCCTCTATCCAGAAGGATAAATGTGTTCTGTCTACACATGTACTGCTGCATGAGCTATCTACCAGCACTGCAGGCTGTCCCTTTCCCCTCCAGGTCTCTGTGTGGTAACTCAGGTCTCTCTCTCTCTCTCTCTCTCTCTCTCTCTCTCTCTCTCTCTCACACACACACACACACACACACACACACACTCCACTGGTAAGAAGCACACTTCCTAAGGACAACACAGGGCTCACAGTGAAGACTGACAAAATTGGTAAATAAATAAATTGAATAAATAAATCTTTTCATGACTCAGAGTGAACTCGAAGGGCAAAAATAAAAATGAATGCCTGTTTCCTATGATAGTGGGATTCTTTCTCCCTGGTTCCCCCCTTCATATCGGGGCATGAACAGCCTAGAGTTTTCTGGGTTCTTGTGACTCTAGAGACAGTTTCAGTTGGGTGTGCTCCTAACATTTTCTCTAGGATAACTAATTTCTATTCATTATGAATTTCAAAGTGGAAATCTAGTGGTTAGCAATTCTTCTCTAAGCAGAGAGAACATTAAGATGTAAAAAGAGCTATGCAGAGAATAAGATCTCCCTGCCTCTTCTCCTACCCACTGCCACTGGGTAACAGACATGCCCAACGGCTTCACTCGGTTCCAGAGAAGTCAGCTTATGGCTTAAGAATAGGGAACTGAGAAGTCCAGGATGCACCAAGCCAAAATTGTGGTGACGAGAAAATATGTGAGAAAAAATAGAAGGGAAAGAAGGAGATCAGGGCTGGAGCGGAGGAATATTAGGCTCATAGGCACTAAACTCGTGCTTTCTGTCAGTAGCAGAACACAGCAATCACCCGATATTTAAAAGGAAACCAGTAATACAAGCAGAAAAAATAAACTAACAAATTGTGTCAAATGAATGAATAAACACAGGAAACTACAGCTGATTTTGTTGTCACATCAACACAAGACAATTTCTCCTTGACTTTCAAATAGGAATAAATAATGAAAATAATTACATTGTGTGTTGGTTTCTTTTATGGCTCAACAAGATGCCTAGAGAGTTGGTGACACACCATTTCTGTGAGACTGTTTCCAGATTAGCATTTGAATCAATAAACTAAATAGAGGTGAGCCATCTGCACAGATGTGGGTAGGCACATTCAACCTGTCAAAAGCTCATCAGAACCAAAAGGAGGAGCAAGGTGAATTTGCCCTTTCCTGGGCCAGAGCATCATTTCTCCTTCTGTCAGACATCAACACATCTGGGTTTGAGTTTGGGGCATTCAGAGTTAGACTAGGGCCTAAACTGTTGTCCTCTCTGAGTCACAGACCTTTGGGATTAGATAGAACTAAATTGCTGAGGGTTCCCAGTCTTCCACTGTAGCAATCTTCAGCACCCATGATCATGGGAGTAATTTCTCATAATAAATCATATGTTTTTCAGAGACCCCAAACACAAATTGAAAAGTCTTTGGCAACACTTGCCTGTATCAAACCTTCTTCTAAAATGATTTATGTGAACTCACTTAATCTTCCCAATAACAATATAAACCAGATAATGTTATTACTACCATTTTCCATTAGAAGAAATTGAGTCATAAGTAACTTGATCAACAATATTTAGCTAATAATGCACAAAGCATTGTGGAGAAGTCAAAGGAACTGCACATGCACAGAGCAAACTAAGAGAATATGCTGTGAGCACACAACAGCATCCTACACTACACAGTGTCTCACACTGCAACTGATCAGCATTTTAGTAGAGATTGTAAATTATAGAGGACAATGCTTTATATTCCAGAGCCAAGCAAAAAACTTCCCATTCTCAGGACAAGTATACCGGAAACACAAAAACTGAACTGATTAGCGTTGTTCTTGGTATAAGAAATGAATTTTTTCATCATTTGATTCAATTCATTTTAGATAGAAATCTGAATAGCCACAAAATGGGAAGTTTTGCAGATAAGCTCTCTTAGCTGTGAGCAGATATGAATTTTAATTCTACACTCTAGCCAGAAAAATACTAGTAAGTTCATTATTGCTTTGACCAGCTGCTATTTTAGTACAATGGAAATAAGGCTTAGAAAGCTGAAATAAAAGATGTATATTTTTGAAAAATAACAGATTCTCTAGAATAATGGTTTCTGAAAAGAAAATTCAAGGATAAAAGGGTTTGCAAAATTGCTTACATTTATACAAGATAAAAAGAGGGAAGCTTGTGTTAGAAATGGGCCCAGAAGCTGGGGTCATGGAGATCCAGCTGGGACATGCGGGGATACACACCAGCAGAAGAACTGTCACAGGCAAAGTGCATATTGCAGAAAGCTGAGAGAGTCATTAAGCTCACATCTGTGAAACAAGATGAAATTCCAGACAGGTTTCATCTGAACCATCAAGAAATTGAATGGAGAGGAGAAATACCTAATGCTGGCTTGTTAAGTATTTGCTACTCATTCATGTAGAAAGTTGTCTGGCGTGTATATATTCCAAAGCACTCCACCTTTGTAGAATCAACAGCAGAAGAGATACTTAATCACTCTCTAACAAAATATTTCCATTGGCTTACTGTGTTTACTTGTAGGTTTCTTTCCATCAAGAGCCAGTTATTTATAAATCAAAATACCTACTTTGTAATTTTTCTGAGTTTCCCGTCTGTCAAACAGAAGAAGACACATAAAACTCTCTGGTCATGCCAAGATTCTTATTTGTACAGAAAAAAAAAAAAATATGTTCTGGGCAACAAATTCTTTCTCAAATAATTGAGTTTCATTAGTGTCCAATGTGCTTTGTCAAAGAGTTCATTTCTAATCCCCCACAGACACAGTCTAGGAAGGGTACCAAATAGGTACAAAAGTAAAAATGATACAAGACAAGGTTTTATAGAGTACAAGAGTATCAGGCAAGATGACTTTGGAGTGAAGAACACACTTGAGCTGAGCCTTTAAGTAAACTTTAGGCAGTCATTAGCAAGATATGAGATCTGGATTGGAGAGGTTTAATAGAGAAGTCAAGAGAATAAGATCATGACAGATGCAAAAATGGGGGCACTAATGTACAGATGCAATTTATGAAGATTTGACAAACAGATTAACAATTTTGACAAAAGATTTCAACCCATCTAGGAAAGAATTTGACTCTATCTGTAGTGTGAATGGGGCTGTGCATGAGGAAGATGATCTGGCACTACAGAGAACTCAGATTGCACAGAGAAATGATCTTGCATGACTGAGAGCTCAGAAGGAACAGGGAGATGACCTCATGTGAATGGGAATTGAAATTGAAGATGGAGAACCTCGAGCTGGTGAATAGGTAGAAACTACTGCACTACTGGGGGCACAGGGCAGTGTAGATGAAGACAGAATTGTAGAAATGAGGCAGAAATACAGCAAAAATATTATAAAGAATAGACAGAACCCAGGTGTGGTGGAGCACACCTGTAATCCCAACACTGGGAAGGTAGAGCTTGAATTAAAGGTAATTTGAGGCTAGCCTGGGCTACGTGAAACACTGTCTCACAAATCAAAAATAAAAATAAAAGAAGGAGCAGAATTTTGCTTTGCAAATATGTGTCTATGAGGTCACATGTGATGCTCAGTTGTTTTAATTTTAGATCTAATTATAACTCACTGAAAATGATCTGTTACAAGTGAGGACAACTACATTATTGACTTTCACCTTGTAAAAATTGCTGCCAGTGGGGAAGATAGGGCTCCATGAAGGCAATGAGAAATCTATGGCTACTACTGGCCCTGTCTCTCAATACCAGGAACAAGAAATTTATCCTGTCTGGTAAAAGAGAAAAGAGTGACCAAAGCCTTGGAGTCAGTCAGTGAGGTAAGTGAAATTAGTGTGAGTCTTGGGAAAATGGGGAATGAGAGTTGGTAAGCGAGATGCAAACCTTCCATGGAGACCCACGAATCACATCTGAAGTTGATAACTGACAAATAAAGGCATAAGCCTATTGTCCATGGAGGCTCACAAATAAAATGTGAGGTTTACAGCTGAGAAAATGACGGCATAAACCTATGGATTAGAGCTGTGGCTGTTGTCATTGAAAATGGGAGAGAAAGAAATAGGTTGGGAAGGGACAAGGAATGCCCCCATTTTCTCAAGGAAACTTCCATAACCGTTATGCTCTTAATCATATGCGTGCATGACTTTGATTAAAACATAAATTAAAAAACAAAGACTCATTGACAAGTTTAGCAGCAGTTCCAGCAGAAAGGCAGAGTGAGAGGTGAGAAGTTGTCTGGTGGGCTCTCCACAGCTAACTGACTAAGAATTTGGGGATGAAGCCTTCCTGTATACTAAGAAAATCAGCCACAGGAAATACATAGAACTGGTTAGATAGAGAGTTTAGCTCTACACATTAACTCAAAAGTGTCTTAGCACTGTATGTCATAAGCTACATACGCAGCTGAGCAGTGGTGGCGCACGCCTTTAATCCCAGCACTCGGGAGGCAGAGGCAGGTGGATTTCTGAGTTCGAGGCCAGCCTGGTCTACAGAGTGAGTTCCAGGACAGCCAGGGCTATACAGAGAAACCCTGTCTCGAAATACCAAAAAAAAAAGAAAAAAAAAAAAAAAAAAAAAGAAAAAGTTACATATGCAGCATGGTAACCCACCATTAGGACTAAGCCAATGAGTACTCTTTTGTTCATCTGAAGGTGGAGTAGCACAACTCTCAGTGTTTACTTAGTGTTTCAGATCATCAGAACCCAGCATCACATGGAAGGAGATGTTAAGGAACCTGAATAACCTGATAAGAGAAACCACAGGCATCCCTCCCCATCCTGGGTTTTGTACCTTGCTCTAGCAGAGAAAATAAAAAAGACAATACTGAGATATTAAATATTTAAAATTATAGCTCCTTCTGGTAATGGGTACCATTAGTTGGGGTCATGTTAAAATACTCTCAAATAAAAAATAAAAATGGTTAATGTGTAAAAAGCCTGTGACAGAAACCTCACTCAATATTAGTCAGACTATCAATATTTATTAAAAACTGTATCTACAATGGGATATTTAAGCAATTCAAATTACCAAAAGCTAATTTTTTACATATACTGGCACAATCCAGCTAGTAAAATGTTCTATGAAATCAGCACAGTAGAATCAGATCTAGCTTGACCAAAATGCTAGCCCCCTTCTTGAAACACTAAGGGAGAGGGGGATTGGGTTAATCTGACTGCTTTTGATGATGAAACATTTCCTCTTTCTCTCTCTCTCTCTCTCTCTCTCTCTCTCTCTCTCTCTCTCTCTCT
>JADRCH010009912.1:0-34898 GCA_019843965.1 Rhynchomys soricoides
TCTCTCTCTCTCTCTCTCTCTCTCTCTCTCTCTCTCTCTCTCTCTTTCCCCCTCCATTTCCCTGTATCCCTCTGTCTCCCCAATATATGTATGTGTGGGGTATGTGTGTGGTGTGGTGTGTGTGTGTGTGTGTGTGTGTGTGTGCCTTTGCAAGCGCTGTCATATCCTATCTGTCCAAGCATGAACTGTCTCCAAAGATTAAGTGCACCTATTTTGAACTGGAGGCTACATGCCATAATTTTTAGCTAACCCGTTTCCTTCTTAGTGAAAACAGAAATAAAAATATATTGTGCACACTTCATTGCTAGAGCCTTTGACCTCAGCTGCCTGTCTGGCTGGGACTGTGATGAATGCTTTGTGTCCCTTCATTTTTAATTGCTCATAAATTGTTATCCCACGAAACACAAAACTAGCCTTGTCCTCATTTTAGTTGGGGTTGGAGGTCAACCTAACAGTAATACAATTAAGGAGTGTCTTTGTGTGGGGTGTGGGAGTGAGAAGGGCACTAGGGTTGCAGAAGAGGGGTAAAGAAATGCAGTAGTCCTTTCTGACGAAAGCACAAAGGATATTCCTACTTTTGAGAGGGGAAAAAAATCTCACACAGAAAAAAAAAAAAAGATCATGTTTGCTTGTTGAATGTCTTCAAAGGGTTTTGATGGGCATTCCTGGGCAGCAACAAAGAAAGGGAATTTTGTTTCAAGCCTGTGTTTTTGAGTTTGTGACTCATGATGTTTAGTATAATTTTGTGGAAAAAAGAATTATGGGCTGGTTTCAGGAGACTCACCTAGGTGCAGGTTGTTTCCAGAAGAGGCTGTTTAAGCTAAAAGCAGAAGTCCACCTTCTACCTGGACCACTCTGTCATAAGAGGACACTAACATCTGATTCCAATGAGAACTGGATCTTTTCTCTGGGTTTTCCATAGTCAGTCCCTGTTCGTATTTATTCTTCTATTGCTGTGACTAAAATATGACCTTAAGTAGCTCTGTTTTAAGTATCAGTGTACCAGAAGCTTTGCATTTTTTCTCATTTGTGAAAACTGTCACAGACAGAGATGATTATGCACTTTCTTTACTCAAGCCTAGATAGTGGCCTATTGACTAGTTTTATTATTTTGACTAAACTAAGCCAGAAGCACCATGGCCTAAATGGAAACAGGATTGTACTCACATTAAAACCAAGCTTCTCTCTTTTCTACCCTATTCTTTTCATATCTTTAATTTGATACTCTGGTTTGACTTCCCTGGATTTTAGACTTCTATTTTATAAACAAAAGTACTCTTTTGGTTCTTACCTGATGAAAATGTTATATAGGTAAGAGATGATTATATATCTCTATAGATTTCAAAAATCCTTTTAATTACTACTAATTTTAATTAAATTTCCCACTAGATTCTGACAGTTTTTAACATCAGGCAAATTTTGAATGACCAATTGGTTTTCTAACATTAGCTTCTCCATTCATTATTTATTAAAGTTGAGTTCATTTATTTTTCTCAGTACAGTTTATAGATCTTTCTTTCTGACTCACCTTTGGCCAAATAGAGTGTTATCTGTATCTTATACATTAATGCATAATGTGGATCATCTCAAAGCTTCTATATATGTTTCTATAGTGTTTATATATAGACACTATGTTGACAACTACAGATAAAATGACAAACAAATATGGAGAGCAAGGTAAGTCTATCCTTAATAGAAATGATATTCCATTAATATCTCATTTTAGCCATTCATGATATTTAATAAATAGATAAAAATATATTTTGAAAGTAGAGATATCAAGGATAGCCTAATGAAAAATCAAAGTTTTATAAGTATAGAGCATCTCAGCTGTTCTTTATCCCTCAGATCAAGGCAAAACCGTAACATCCATATTTGTAAGATGAAGGCACTTCGTGTTTTTCTCCAATTCTCAAATAATAAGAATCCTATAAGGAAGAAATAATCCCTAACCTGTAAAATGGAGGGGATGAGGGAAGGGATGAGGAGGGGGAAGAAGCGAGGAGAGAGGAGGAGGTGTCAACATTTTGGATGTAGTAATAATTTTATTTTTCATTTTTCAGATTTTATATTTCAGATTTTATTTCTCTAAAAATAAGCTCATTGCAGTAGCAAATGATTCTGGTGCTTTGTTTTTTAGACGTTGACAATGCTGGCACTTTGTCATAAAAAGGAAAGCAGAACGAATTGCTTCATAAGGTTCTCAGTGGTCCGAATAACAGACAAATCTGCTAGACTCCCGAGGAGGGAATTGTTGGCTGAATTCAGCAGCTCTCAAGTCCAAAACTGGTCATTTGTGCCCTCACCACTGATGGCACTTGACTGTAAGTATCAAAGCTTTTTGTGCCTCCAAAAATGATGATAATTATTCAAACAGTGGCAAAAAAGCAAATCTTATTTATTTTTACATCATTTTATAAAATACTTCAAAGTGAAGGAAAAGCAAAATAGATTAAAATATTAAACACCGAATAAGAGAATTAGAGGCTTATCAAAAATTTGCCTAACTCTACGAATATAAAGTTGTAATTTGTACTTGAATATTGTAATTGTATTAGGCATCAGCGAGTACATTCTGTACAACATTACATTCTAAGACAAAAGGATCAGTATAATATTTGAAATAACATGAAAATGTTTTGAATTGTTCCTGGATTGTAACTTTTAGAATATACAGTTTTCCTTGTAAAAATGTCTTATAACTGTAACAAGACTTTCTGATTTACAATATTCATGAGTACCTTAAGAATTAGATTAGCCCACTAACATGTGCAGTGAATTCAAATGATTAGTGGAGTCAAAATAAAAAGAGCACACATCATGATGTGGTAAGTTGATGCTTTCTGTTTCACTTTTTTTACTGGCTATCTCTCAATGTAAGTTACACTTTCTCAGTGCAAGGGTTTCATCTGTTCCCACTGCACCAAACTCAGAGTCTACACAAGGGACTAGACCATATTAAATATTTTCTTGACATCTTGGAGATGAGTAAATGAATAAATGAATGAATACATATTTTTATTACTTGCTGAGCCTATCCAATGACATTGAACTTCTGTAGATCCATGTCCTGAGCCAATGAGTTCTAATCCAACTTTCCCAAGATATCAGTTCATAGTTGAGAAGCACGTTTGCTTTGATATTTTATCTCAGAATATTAGTTATTGCCTCATGGGGATTGTGATAATCACAGCAGAAATTTGATGTTTACATTACTATTACAACAAATTCCCTCTCTACAAGTTATGATTAGCATTTGACCCACTCTATAAAGTGGTGTACAAGATCCAACATCACAAAAATCCTCATTATATTCGGCAAATAAATTTTATTTAAAGCTGTGTATCAAACTAGTGTAGTGTATTGGGTCTAAAAGACACATGCAATGTCATGATTTGCCAGATTTTTAATATAATTATTTAAATTTACCATAAAACTTTTAAAGTTTCAGTTTACAGGTTTTTGTCATTAGGTTATTCTAGAAGATTTTCATTCCAACAAAATCCTGCATCATTCAGTAGAATCCATGGATATGTAACTAGTCAAAGCAGAACATTTACAATCGTGCATTAAGATGGGTGTCCATACCAGGACAACTAGCCAATATTGTACAAAGGGGATCCTTGACATTGTTATTCCACATGTTAAGCCACATATTTTGTTCTTGCATTTTGAAATTCAAATACAGCTACCTATATTTAACATTAAGCAAACTATGATGGTTATTTGAAATTTATAGCACTCTAAGCTAGGTATAACATCAGGAGGATCATGAGTTCAAAGCCAAATCAGTTCAAGACTGTGTTAACTACATCTTAGGTAGATCCTGTCTCATAGAGAAAAAAAGAGAAAGGGTGAGAGGAAGAGAGGGTGGGAGATGGGTGAAAGGGAGCAAGAAAGTCAGGGGGGAATGCAAAGGCTAAAAGAAGAAAAAAATAAGAGTATTCCAGTTGTTTCTTTGAGCATATTACTCATATAGGACAACAAATCAAAAATACTGTTGGCAGCTATGGTTAGAGTCTCATGAATAGTTCGACAATCCTGTTTCTATCCGGTTGGCTAACAAAAGCGGAATAGAATTTTCAGTATATACTAAACAATCGTTTCGAATATGTCAACATAATATTACCACATCACTAATTTCTTACTGAAGTCTTAATGAAGATCATAGTATTAATTTAACTGTAGGAGAATAGTGTAAAACTACAGATTTTTTTTTAGTATGATTTAGTAGTAGATTTTAGTATGATTAGTAAAAAGCACTTTCAATAATTTGTTTGCTAAGAACATTTTTTTTTCCTACTAAACACAGGGATAGCTTCACAGCTCCTGTTCCTCTCTCTTAGGGCTTGGCATATTATGTTCTGTTGGTGTTGTTGCTGTTGTTGTTGTTGTTGTTGTTGTTGCTGCTGCTGCTGCTGCTGCTGCTACTGCTGTTGCTGCTGTTGATTGTTGGTTTGCTTTGTTTTTGTTTTTTGTTTATTTTTTTCATACTCCTCCTCCCAGAGTAATGTCTTCCGTCTTAAGTATCAGTCTACTCAAACTGTCCTCGGTGTTCATTCCTTTGTTCCTAAGAGCAGGGTCTAAAGCTGTGCATAAAACTATGCATAGGGTTTGTTAGCAGAATGAATAATCTACTTCACAGTCAGAACAGCTTTCATAAATGAATCAGTTATTTTTATTATAAAATGTAGATGTGACTGCATTCTATAAACCCAACATATACATTTCTTTTTAATGATGGTTGCTTTTCCCCAAATATCAAATAGTGCCAATAGTCCTAGGGTGGACTTTTTTCTTTTAGCTTTTGGTATTCTTCAAAGGCTTGCCATCATAGACAAACTCTACTGTGTCTGAGGTAGTGATGGTCAACAGAATAATACAATAATAAGGAGCTAAGCTTTGTTTTGTGAATGGTTTCTCAAAACCCATGAACCATTTCATGTCCTTGTCATTTGAGAAACACATTGATAATAAAACCAATCAATTGAATGATAGATGTCTTACTATACCTTCCCTTTCTCCCCTGTTCTTTCTGTCTCTCCTTCTCTCTTACTCTCTTTCTCTCTTTCTCTCTTGAGCAACCAAGAAGTCACCAAATGAAGGCCTTGATCTACTCAGAAACTCACATATGTATAAAGAAACAGGAATCTTTCTCATGGGAAAGACACTCTTGCTGACATAATTGGGATCCTACTGATTTCTCTCTGTATCTAGTTTATGCTCAATTTCAATCAATTCACATGCACGAAGTTTTAAGTGGCTACAAAAAGATGATAAGGGCCCTGTATTGTTCATTCTATGGTACAGAAGTGCAGAGGTTCAGTTTTTGGCTATTCTTTATTTCTCTGCTTTTATAGAATGGATGCCACCAATGTCACCTTTCAGTAAAATAGTCATGGACAGCAGAAGGCCTAGAAATGCCAATTGTAATTAACTTTCTTTTCAAATATGTTTGACAGTTTCATGCTGAGAAGTGCTTCTTACCTTTTGAACTTTCAGATTGCTTGGCTGGGCAAAATGTGTATCATTTTCTTTTAAAATTGCTTTACAAAGAGCTATGTACTGTTATTCCTGCACACGTCAGCCATTTATAAGAGATTTAGATTTTTAAGCAGATTATCCTTGTTCTAAGTGAGAGACCTTGCTTTTGTCTGAAGCATAGGCTATGATCAGGTGTACATCAAAGTCCCAGGACAAGGACATTCAGATATTCATAAATGTCAAAGAGGATGACCCTTCTTCATGACCTATCATCCCAGATGCTCTACCACGCAATATTCTACAATGTTGTGAGAGGCAGAATGATGATTTTTGACAACAGCTCGGGATGGAGAAGAAATGCTCCTTGAGTCCAACTTCCTACAGTATGGTTATTCATCATCTCTAAAATGACATCAAAAATCAATAAAAAATGGAAGAACTCTATAAATGCATTTTTTCTAATTGAGAAACTTAACCCGACTTTTGCAGAAAGAACAATATACCTTACTGTGACCTACTTGAAAATGTAAAAAGTCACTTTCTGGCTGCTTGTATCTGTCTCTCATTTGGCCTTTCTACTGTGAGGTTTGTTTTGTTTTGTTTTGTTTTTTCATAATAGGAGTGCTCATAGTTTCTTTCTTTCTTTCTATTCTTAAAAAAACAGGACTAAATTCTTAGCAGCATTTTGATCGGATCGAGGGAAAAATTTTCATACTTCACTAGTGCATGTAATGGAATTGGTCAGATTTGAAGCATGGGAGCGCATTTTATCTTGGATCTTTAATTTCTTACAGTTCAGGTGACAGGAATTTAACTAAAACTCAGGTTATGTGACCAGTAAGTGTACTTCTCCAATAATGTGGTATTCACCTTAATTTTGTAGTACATTTCTATAAAAGGGTAGGTGATACTCTTATTTAAAAATTTATACTTATTTATTTTTACCTTTATGTGTATAAGTGTTTACCCTCTCATATGCATGCCTGGTGACTTGAAAGTAAGGAGACCACATCAGACACCTTAAAATGAAGTTACTGATCTCCTCAAAACCAAAAGCTGTAATTAATTTGTAATGTTATGGATTTCTTTGTGATTTTATAATTATAATAGCCTTTAGTTCAAATATCAAACAAACCATAGTTCAGCTTTCTGTGAATACAATCCCTGATATTTTGTCAATTCAGCTGCAAACATGAACTGTCAGAGTCACGAATAGGATCTTTCTGTAGTATTTTCTATTAGTGTCCAAGGAAATTTGACATTTGTTGCTGCAATGTGAGAAAACAAATCAAGGCAACCAGTTGCTCTAAAGAATTTGTCTGTCTGGATGTTCATTACCACTTTATCAAAAGTGTTCTGCATTTCTGGGATTGTAAACTGTAAGTTTCCTCTGAAGAAGTGTGAGGATTCAGTCTTCAAAAGTCTACTCAAGTCCCATTTATAGAGTGCTAACTTCCCACAGATTGTGCCAACAGGAAAGGAGCCTTACCTTTCAGGTCCTACCATTTAATGCATAATTTTTGAAAACTCATGGAAAATATATTAAATAAAAGGACCTTCCCCTGCCTTTTAAAGAAGGTAAATAATGTGAACAAAATATTGAATAAAATTAATTATATTTGCATTCATAAATATTAATAATTAAATATTATTTTCCATTTTTGGTAAATCAACACAAGTGAGAGTCATCTAAGAAGAAACCTCAATTTAAAAGAATGTGTGTGGTAGGGAGATGGGAGGATTGGAGTGAGAAGAAACAGGAGAAAAAGATATGAGAGAAAAATATGTTTTTAAAAAGTGTTCCCAACAGACTGGCCTATAAATGATTCAAATAAAAGAGCAGAGCATACCATAGGCAGTACCATCTATTGGGCAGATGGTCATAGGGTGTAGAAATAAACAAATTGAGCAAGAAAAGCTAGGCAGTAAGTAGCATCTTCCATGAATTCTGTTTCAGCTCCTGCCTAGTTTCCTGCTTTAAATTTCTACTTCACTTTTATGTCCATTTACTGTTACCATATGTGTCAAACAAATCTTTTCTGTCCCAAGTTGCTTTTGTCATGGTGTTTATGATAGCTATATAAATCCTAACTTGGACAAATATAGCAACTACTAAATGATTTTTAGCATCTCAAATTTAATGTTGATTATGAGTTCAATACCCTATCCAATTCATGGTAAGCATAACATTTTAAAGTCATGAAGTAAGGTGTCCAAAAGCAGTTTCTGTATTAATTCCAACTTAAGAAGGCAAGTTGGCCAAGGTAGTCAGGAAATTTGAGGTAGCACACACATTTCTTGGTAGCACAAAACATATGATTTTCTTTGCCCTGTCACAAAGTCAAGAAGACAGCACTTGTATGATGGAGTGCGGAAGAACAGATTTGTAATTACATTGACATGCAGTCCATATTTAACTTCTGTTTCAAGAGATTCTAAGCATAGGCTGCTTAGTGATGGTTCCAGTCATGAGTTAGAGGCCTATCTTCAAAACTGGAAAGCTCCCTGTAAATTCTGATCTTGCAAGAATCCAGCACATATACCTCTACCACATGTCAGTAACTAATCTATCCAAAACACCCATCTACTTTAGAAATCATCACAGCACAAAATCTGGATGTGTAGTAACTTGCATATACAAAAATACAGGCAAGTCTTGGGGTTGGTTACAAGGGGCATGGGATACAGGATAGTGTTCTAGTGTTGTACTGACAAGCATAACTCATTCTATTCTCTAAAACCTAGGAATACAGAAACTAAATCAAATTCTCTTTTGAATCCTTTCCCACAGTCCTTGCAAGACTTCCTTCCTTCTATTATTTCAGGAAATAAAGCTATCAAACTGCTTCTAGCTATCCAAATTCACCATGTGGTAAATCTCTTAGTCACATCTTCATCAACCCATTGATCACAGATTGGATTGTGGTCCATAGTCACCAGGTTTTCTTCTTACCTTTAAAAATCTCACTAAATACATCCTAACCTGGCATAAGGTTACTTCAAATAAGTCCTTAGTACCATACTTTGGTGCTATGAAAAATCTGTAATAGATACTTTGGGACACAGCTCTGGTAGAGAGAAGAGGAACCAGCACCATTCTTTTTCCGTCCTCTTCATGAATTCATTATGGCTCCTAGGCAACCATCTTCACATTAGCTCTAGCCCTCAAGCAATGTTATATCATGGAATTAATCAATAAGCCATAGACGAACACTGTCGTGAACATTTAAACATATTGTTAGCCATGTTTTATGAAATTAAGAGGTGCATATACTAGTATTCAGTGACTGCATAACAAAATCCAATAGACAGTTCTAGAGATAGGAATTCAAGATTAAAGTGATTGCTGTATTGGTCCTGCTGAGGCCTCTTCCACAAGTCTGTGGATGGGCACCTTCATGCTGGTTTTCATATGTTCTATTCTCTGTGCATGTTTCTTCAAGTCTTTGCTTCTTCTTGTAAATGACACCAGCTTTATTGGTTAACACCCCACTTTAATGACCTCATTTAACCTTATATTTTTCCTTAATAGCTCTATCTCTAGTCATATTCTGGGGTAGGCCTTCAATGTATAATCTATATGTAGAACAGAAGCCAGTCTAGGATAGATAAACTTAACTTGATTTTTTTTATTTAACCCAATATTTCAAATAACTTTTTATATGGAATCAGATGATATATCTTTTCATACAAAAACTTAAAAATCTGCTGTTCTATCTTTTCCACCCAGTCGATAATTTGGACTAATCATCTTTCAAATACTCAGTATGTGATAGAGGTTGACATATAAGATAGTGCAGATGCAAAGCATCAGTATGTTATTCCCAGGTCTGATGCAGAGAATCAAAGCAAAAGAAGCATGCACATGATTTCACGATTCCTGAAAACTTTTGACTTTCACATCTCTGTTTTGGCCCCCTTCCGCTATGACCTCTAAACAGAAAGTCCCCTGACCCACTTTACCTGAGGAAAAGTTTATAAAGAAAAGACGCCAAATTCATGTAATCTACCAAAACAGTTTGAGTTATACATATCTTGATGCCTAGAAGACAATATTTCCAGGCCGGTCACAAAATAAAACCTCCTTCCCGAAATTAAAGTGAATCTCATCATTTTCTTCTGGCTTCTCTATTCTTCTTGATACATCTTTCATTCCTTCAATCAGCTACCCTTTGGAACTCAAATGAGACTTTCTCTGAATGTCTGACAATGAGAACTCAATTCATTCTCTCTCTCTCTCTCTCTCTCTCTCTCTCTCTCTCTCTCTCCTACTCACTTACTCTCTCTCCCTCTCTCCTCCCCTCCTTGTTGCTTACACTTCTTAGAACAAAGGTATGGACCCACTACTCTCTTTTAATTACCTATTGAATACATACATAATTTATAATCCTTTTCCTGGATTTAGAATTTGTCATTCCAGTCTGCACCCTTCTGGTAGATTGAATATGAATGTTCCCTACCCCATAAACTCACATATTTCAATATTTGATCCTGAGCTGGATGAAGGACTATGATATATGACCTTATTAGAAGGAGTATGAAACTGTGGCAGAGGCTTTGAGGTTACAAAAGCCCACACCAGACCTAGTAGTCTCTCTCCTTCTGACTTCTGCTTGTGGATTAGATATAAGGTCTTAACTATTGCTCTATCACCATGCCTGCCTGCCTGCCTCCTGCTATACTTAGCATCATAAGGGTTATGAACTAACTCTCTAAAGCAGCAATCAAGCCCCAATCCAATCCTTCCTTTTATAAAGTACCTTGGGCATGCTGTCTCTCTCTCTCTCTCTCTCTCTCTCTCTTCATTATTTTTTGGTTATTTTATTTATTTATATTTCAAATGTTATCCCCCTTCCCACTTTCCCTCACTGAAGCCCCCTATCCCCTCCTTCCTCCCCCTACCTCTATGAGGATGCTTCCTCACAGGCCCACCCATGAAAGAGAGCAAGAAATAAATAGATAGACACAGAGCCACCTTCCCATGGTATGACAAGATCAAATATTGGATGATAACCTCACCCACTACAATCTCAGGAGGAAACTAGGGCCAGAAAAGCTGGGGTAGAAGAGTAAGTCTCTGTGCTGTTTGTGACTCAGATGTACATGGGCACATTGGCATTAGTTCTTAATTATTGTACTTTGACAGTGTGATATGTGTCAAGATTTTTGTTATTAAAATTTAATTGTTAAAGAATTTTAGAGAAATGTTCCATATAACAGTACAAATCAATATAGTACTTCTAATGAACAGTTTACCAACAAGTACCAAAGTATAAATTATCCATAAAATTTTATCTAGTAAACTTATTTTTAGAAGTTTATGTTGACAAAAATATGTATGTACTGTGGGATATCTATCACAGTATTATATACAATGAGAAACATGTCAAAATTAAATACAGAAGTAATAAATTATGAAACTACTTGTAGACATTTCTATAATAATTAAAATACTATTTTCTAGGCTAAAACTTTAGAGGCCAATATTATCATCATTTTATGCTTTCCCATTATAAATATGATTAAAATAAATTAAATCACTTTGTAAAAACATGGTGTCTCTTTACAGTGACAGAAAGGTAACTAAGAGAAACTTCTCTGCCATCTCTCAGCTATATTGCACTTCATGTACAATAGTCGAGTTTATGTTAGTAAATAACCATTGTTATTTGTAGAAATCTATTAAATCATTTTATTTTAAACTTTCACATAATTTTCATTGCCTGAAATTATCTTTTTTGTTACCCTCTCAGCTTCAGCATAAATGCATTCTTCATAAAACTTTTCAGGTTCATTACAACAAGAAATTGTTTTATGTCTAAATATCTAGATTTCTTTTGGATTAGCTGATCTAATAAATTGAGACTGTTATGTTCCATATGTAGCATTCTACAACTTTTACACTAAACATGTTGAACAGGAGCACCATGGCTATTTCTACCATTCTGCAGTGTTCTATGGTACATTTATTTTTTTATTTGTAACACCAATTTAGAGATAAGTCTCTAATGAGACTTGAGCTTTCCTATACCATAGCTGAAGGATACAACATTGAAATCCAATCATGGCTAAACCACTGCTTAACTTTGCTTTCAAGAGCATACTGCATGCCAATGAGCTCCTTGCATTTCTACTTCAAGTTTATTTATGAATAAGTTCATTCATTTTTAACAATAAAAACTTGAAAATTAAATTATAATTCCCTAAAAAATATCTCAGATTTTTATTAAATGTAAATTCACCAGAATTCTATTGTTAATTATATGTATTTAAACTATATAATTGACAAACAAAACTTGCTCTACAACTCAGATCAATGTAATGAGCACTGATCACTTTATTTAGTGGTGCCCAATATGATATATAAAATTTATTCCTTTGCCTCACCTTAACACAGTTACATAGCCTTTAAGTAAAAAGATCAGAATAAGGAATACATTCTTAAGAACCACGCAAATGCAGAAAGAAAAAATCCTTCTAATACACAGAGGCTACATTGAAAGTAAAAGTAGCTACACACAACTGATTTTTGTGGCTTTTAACCACCTTTATCTATTTTTGAATGTGAATCTGTTCTAAAATTAAAGAAATTTGACCATATTTCATGAAACTTGGAAACCCTAGTGATTAGGATGGAAAGAGATCTATCATTGTATCTTGATAACAATGATCAACAATGTAAGAAAAGGTTAAGTGGGCAGGAAACTTACCACATTTACTGCTGTAGAATTCAACCCTGCTTATGAGAAAAACAAAACCAAATTCCTTCTGCGTGCAACTGTGGCAAAGCTATCTATACTCTCTTGATTTTCAAAATGGGGGGATTTTTTTCTTAAATGAGGTCGTTGGTCTTGATGGGAATCAAATAATTGCTTAGAATGGGCTTTGAAAAGAATCTTGGGAAAGAGTGTCCCTCAATCCTTGTGGATAAAAAGCTGCTCTGTTTCCAAATGCCAGGTGTAAACATGATTGGCAACCTCTCTTTCAGACACGTAGCCTTGCCCTTGTTATTAGGACAGCCTTGGAAAGAAATAAGAGGCATGTCTGGGCTTCTGAGTTGGTGAAAACTTTGTCAGATGTGTTCATTAGTATCTTAAATTTTTTTTCCCGTTAGACTTAATCTGTATGCCCAAGTGTCCTGACTCCCTTTTGTGGCCCATAGCCAGGAAAGCAGAATGTCTGGAGGAACATGCTATTTGGATGCTGATGCAACTTGCAGAGCTTGATTTCTCTGTGGAGTGACTGAAGTTTTGACTGGTGTGAATTTCCTTATCAAAGAGGAATTCTGATGCTTTACATGATAAATTGTATAATTAATCTTCTGAGTTTTTTGAAATTACATTTTCCTTGTTGTTGCCTTTAATAAACGCCACAGGACCATCCATCCACATTTGGTCCCAGAGAAAATAACAATGCACAGGAGCACAGGAAAGAAGTGATGCAAAACTAGGTCCATCCATGCTTCCTAAGGAATGATGGGTAAGACACTGCCACCTTTTGGTTATTGACAAGAGTGAGGTTGGAGGAGGTGTTCTGGGGTAGAGACTAAAGTTTCTTATTTAAGATGTAAATTGACCAGGTTTTTAAGACCTTATAAGTAAGTGCAGAGAATAACATTTAAGAATTTCCAAGATCTTCCGCTTTCACTCACAGCTCTCTACTGCCTTACAGAAACAAGCACTGTGTTCCTTTAGCTTTGAGGACTGCTTTGCTGAAAGCAGACTATAGACGGGGGGGGTGTTGTAATAAAACAGCTGAGGACATGTTGAGTGTGGAAGGGAACAAGTGGTGTCAGCTTGATGTAAACAGTCACATCACCAAGGCTGTGGTGCACTCTCCTGTCTTGGAAATACTTGAGAGCACCTCACACTATGAGGCTCTGAAATCCCGCTTCCCAGGATAATGAATTATGTAGCGTTTGTACCCCAGCCTCTTCTGAGCACTCAACTCAAAATGTTTGCATCGGTGCCAGTGAATGTAAGGTGATCTCATTCAGGCAGGGGAGGTGGAGTGCACATTAGGAGACACAGTATAATTCCTCAGTAGCTTAATGCCAATCTATGATTAAAATTCAACCCCAGTACCATTTCTTGGCAAAAAAAAAAAAAAAAAAAAAAAAAAACCTGCAATTACACAGATCGAAAAGGAAAATTCCAAATTCGACCTGAGTTGAGTCAAGGTCTTGCTGCTGCAAAAGTCCTTAGTTGTGAGATTTCTGCTCTCGTTGGCATCTTTGAGTTAAGGAGACCTTTCATTCTCCTTTAGTGGATAGTTTTAAGGGACCAACAGTTCATAACTGTCATCTCCACAAGTAGCCATTCTCTAGTTCAGTGCTCTCTACTTGGTAGTAACACCTTGAATATTGTTTTCATTTCTTAAGGAATTTAAGTGAGCTCGAAAATTGCTTATTCCTTGTTCCTCTCCTGATTCAGGATAACTTAGTAGTGATCAGTCTGGCGCCAAGAATTCAACTTCGAGAGAATCACATACTTCGAGGTATGTGATTGGATTACCTAGGCATATTTTCAATTAAATACATAACATTATCATTTTTCCTATTTAATATGTAAAATTGTTTGGATACTATTACGTTTGGATACTAAGCCTGGAGAGATGTTTCAACAGTTAAAAGCACTTGCTACTCATGCTGAGAAATTGAGTTGATTTAACCCATATGACATCTCACAACCACCTATAAGTGCAGTTTCAGAAGATCTGATGCCTCTTCTGTCATGGGTGTCATGCACACACATGTTGCACAAACATACATGCAGACAATCATACATAAAATTAATAAATGTTTTTAAAGAGGCAGATGTCTTTAAGTAAGTATAAGTTGTCTTAGGAGGACCATAAACATTAGTTTATATCTCTCCAACGATAAAGGTTTCATGTCTATATGAAGCATCTATTATATGACATAAAGAAAAAATATTTTATTTTGAACCATAGGTTACATGTTTGTACACTTGTATGCATGCATGCATGAATGTATGTACATACATACGTATATACATATGCATGTATGTTTGTATTTATTGCATTGCCAACTAAATTGTTATATATAAAATTGAATATGTATATATAGTGGTGCTTTGATCTAATAGTGGTGAAAGTTGGTTAATAGTTGTCTACTTAAAGTGAACATGGTTTGAGCAGCTTTAGCAAAATGTAGTCTTTGATTGTAGACATTTTTCTTGGGTGGCATTAGAATAAAGTATATACTACTTTGCTCCTTAAAGTATTGTCTTATAAAAAAAAATGTAACTGGCAGTGTGAATTTTATAAGCATTTCAAACTTCTTATTTTTGAGCCTTCTACTTAAAAGATAAACTAAAAAGGTAGCAAAAAAGTCCCACTGCTCCCTCACCCTCCAAAAATAAAAGATTTCCAGATAGATGTTCTCGAATAAGAACAAATCACCATGAGAAAGTACCATGCCAAGGTGAGCTCATTTCAGGGCTGACTCCTGTCTCCCTGTTCTCTATTTAATCCCATGCATCTGTTCATTCATTTGCTCCCCCCACTCCCTTACTATGATATGGCTGCTTTAGGTTGCTTGGCAACCATTATAATGCTGCTGCACATGCGTGCTACATAATAAATCCTACCTTGCTTTATTTTTCTCCTTCTTTAAAAGAAGGAATTACAAAACAAGATATTTCCTCCACCCTTTTCTAGTGGCCAAAAAAACATTTTTCGGAATTTCAGAAGCACATAAAATGCCTGCAAGTATGCTGATAAGTAATTAAAATTCTTGACAAAGTATAACTGGTCATTGCCTAATGTGTATTCTTTCAGTTATTATTTGCAATGGCCTTCTCTTTTAAATATGTGTACTTGAATGTACATATGTCGATATATGTTTGTGTAGGACTATAAAAAGAAAAGGAGATAACGTGCCAGCTGGATGGCTCTAACAAAGAAAATGAAGGGAATTCCTTGAAATAATCTTGTTTTATATTTTCTTTAACAGTGGGTGCAGTACTTTCGAGAGAGGACCTGGACTAAATCCATCCACTTTTTTTCTGTAAGAAATCAGACAAAGCTTATGGCCTTCCCTTCCCCTCCTTGGCAAATCCTAGGGTCCTGCTGCTTTCATTTGTTTTTGATCTGCCTCATTAAAAGACTATTGATGGCTTTAACCATTGTCCTTGTTTGGGTGCTGATTTACAAGCACTAATATCTGACTGTGCGAGATTAATGGGAGTCCAGGCAGTTTACGATTATCCTGAGGTCCCTGACCACACATGTAGGGGTTTGGGTAGGGGTCATGCACTCCTATGAAAAACTCCAAAGCAAGCTTAAACCTGGGAACGTTTTAATAGGATTGAATCTGTAATAGGATTTGGCAGCTTGGCTGAAACTGGATGGTGTGGTTTGTTTGGGGTTTCTTTCTTTTCTCTCTTTATATGTGTATCTATTATCATACAGTCATTATTATCATGGAAAAAAAGGTAATATTTTATTCTGAAGTCCAAATATTGCTGTCATTGTTTAAAGGATTCTTTAAAGGAAAAAACACTATTCAGTATAGAATATATATAATCTTTAATGTTAAGGCAACAAAAGCTATTTCTATTATGTAGTAAATTAGAAGATATAACATAAAAGATGTGAAAAGAATAAAATATCTTTTGGGAATACTGTGTATTTCTTAGCTAAAACTGCTTTTAAAAATATAAAAGGTACTTGCAGTATAGGACCATTTAAATTTCTTCTTCCAGGCAGGTAAAAGGCTGGCCTCTCAGGCATCTCCTTCTGCTGAACAGCTTTGGACCCTGAAGCCGAAGTCTCTCTTCATCAAACAAGCCTGTTTATAGAGTCAAACAAGCACTCAGGTGCATTCAATTTTTGAATACTACTGCAAATGAATATTATTCAAAGTAAGACACCACATTTTTTATAATGTCCCAAATGAAATCCTATCAGTATTCTAGCTCTATTTAAAGTCCAACACATAGAACAACAAGCTTCAGTAGCACTCTCTTTGATGTCAGTCCACTTTACTATGTCTAAATTCTAGAACAACAGAGGAACAATTTTTCAAGCTTCTGTACTCAAGTCATTGAATTTTAAAGGACACTAGCATGTAAATATGCCTTCATTAATTTTTCCAGGCAAGAAATACATAGACAAGCTACACAGTGCTGACCTAGAGGGTCACACAAGTACCCTTTTACAGGACCTAACCTGTAAATCTCAAAGCACAGAAGGAATTACACTGGCTGTAAGACCTCATAAAAAGGTAATGAGAAAATAAATTACAGATTTTGTTTTGGTGTCTTTAAAAGTCTAGTTATAGGTCAACTTTTAGGAAACCTGAACTTTTAAAATTGAGAGTATATTTATAACATCAAGGAGATCCACTTGCACACACAAATGTTCAATGCAACAGATTAGTACACTGTGTCATTTGCTGACACTGTCTCAGAAAGTTGTGGGCAGACAGAACTCTACAGATGAAATGAGCACGTTATTTCAAAGAGCATCATTGTACAGAGACATTTTATTCTTTGCTTTTCTTTCCGGACATTATGTTTTTGAATCCATCTTTTGTAGGGTAATGCCAAAGATCTCTAAGCACATATATTTGAGGATATTCTAATTATTCTTTCTAAGTATACAATACCCACTTCTATACGTACTCTAAAAATTAAGCTCGTAGTGTGTGTGCAACTATCTTGAAACTGTAGAGATGGTAGTGTAGTGCCATTTTCATGAACATAGAAATTTGTAGAGCTAGCTTTAGTTCCATACAGAATAAACATCATAAGAGTCACACAAGTGTTGGCCGAAGGCTTCTCAGACATAACACCCTGGCTACTGGACAGAGCTGAAAGGACATAACACCCCCTGAGGACAAAGCCACAAGAGAGCTGACAACCACTCTAAATTGGAGCTTATAATGCCTCATGCCCAGGGCCCTTCAAAACACTCCCCATGCATAGTACTTGTAAAGATATGATCTCTGAGTATTGTTATCTAGTAACGAATTCTGACTACACTTCCCATTGTTCATGGTTTAGGTAAGAATAAGCATCTATTTTTTAATCCAATCACTTGGCATTTTCTCTTGTGGATCAGAAACTAATTTGAGTAATACTGTATATTGTGCAAAAACAATGAAAATAAAAACAAACAAGCAAACAATCCCAACCAGAACTGCCATGCTGCCTATTCTTCCTTAGATAAGAAGATACGTGGTTCAGCAAAGAAGAGATCAATGGCATTTGAAAATTTTACCTGAGTTGAACCCGGAACTGATTTGAACTTAACTTTGAAATGTCCAGAACTGAATCACAAATGTGATCCTTAGACACTAACATATGAATGAGTTGTTTTTTAACATTTGTAAAAAGCTTTAAAGAATAACTCAGAAATAAATATTCAATTGCCTACAAATTCATTTCTTAATTTTGTTGGCTTGAAATTACATATATAAAGCTCCATACAAAAGAACAAAAAAATTCTTTAATAAAGCACCTGTTTCTTTGATTGCCAGAACAACAATTAAATCTAAATGATACTCTGGAAGATTTTTTTCAAAGCCTTTGTCATTTGGACGGCAGATGTGATGCAGAGATGGCACATACTGTACACACAAACACAGAAAGAGACAGAAAGAAAAAATTTTATTTGTTCAATTATAACATTGGCAAAGCTAAAACTACAATGCAGTGAGCAATTATCTTATTTACAAAGCCTCTGAAAGGTTAAACTAAATCTCCATGAAGTTACTTAATTTTCTATATTTTTCTATAACATCTTCTTGACAGTTAACATGCCAAACACTACAATTTTCAATTGATTTTTTTTCAAAGAAAGTCCAACATATCTATTTAGGAAGAAAGTGTTTGGTTTGGTTTGGTTTATTTTGTTAGATAAAGATATATCATTATATTTTACTGTATAATTTTTGAATATAAATTATACTCAGAACTGTGATCAGAATTATTTCTGTTTATGTTTAATTACAGTGTTCATGATGGCATGAGACAAATGTAAACACTCATCAGCATGTATGGAAACTACTGAAGGTTCCCTGTGTACGCTGCCTGGTATTCTGATCCCAATAGAGAACGAGTCTTATCAAAAATAGAAGCTATCTCTGTGTGCTGGTTCCCATTCAAGATGTTATCACACTGATAATGTACATGCTCAGTCTTCTCATAAAACAATTCATATGTCTATTAGAGAAATTGTGACTAATTGACAATTTCATTTAAAATGTCTATTTTTTTAATCTTATTTTTTGCTTCTTTTTGATACATCAAAGTAAAATGGTCAATAGGGAGGCGAGTTTGGATAATGGCAGATCAAACCACTCAGTGTTTCCAACAAACTGAAAAGTTCTGCTCAAATATACTGGCAAGGCCGTTTCTGTCAAATATATTTATGAAATGCTTGAATAACTAAAATAGTTCCTGGAGGGCTTGTCTAGAGCCTTTCCAGCACCACTTTTACAAAAGTCTCTTTTCTGAGTTTACTGGGTACAGCTACACAGCAAGCCTGACACACTGTTTTAGAACTTGCCAAAGCTCCACTAACACCAGGAGTAGATAGGAACATGACAGTGTCTAGAAAGGGGCCTCAGGAGAGGAAATGCATACCTAGATATCAGTTCTTTGTGCTATTTTCCAGTGTTCATTTAGACTATTGCTTAAAACAACCAAGTTGTTGAGGGGAACCTCTACTGAGTTAGCAGTTCCCTCATTGCTCTGCCTCCAGGGAATCTAAAGCAACTGTAAAAAGCTGAAGGCATGGAGGGACCCATGGTGCTGGCCACATATGTGGCAGAGAAGGGTCTTGTTAGACATCAGGGGGAGGAGAGGCTCTTGAGCCTGAGGGTATTAGATCCTCCAGTATAGGAGAATGTCAAGGAGGGATGACGAGAGTGGGTAGGTGGGTGGGTGGGGGAATACCCGCATAGTGGCAGGGGGAGGGGGGAGGGAATGGGGAGTTTCCAAAAGGGAGATCTGGAAAGGGGGAAACATTTGAAATGTAAAGAAAGTATGAAAAAAAAAGGGGGAAAAATGAAAAAAATAAAACTTAAAAAAAAAAAAAAAAAAGCTGAAGGCAAATCTTACCAAAGATGTCAACATCATGCAGACACTGGCAGGAGCAGATGGAAGAGATGGTCTTATTATTTGTTTTCCTGTACCCTTTAGGATGATGAGTTTATACCTTAAAAAATAACTTCATTGAGTTCTGCTACTAGGATTGATAATGGCCAGTTCTGAAAACTTGCAAAACCCTTGCAGAACCCTGAGAAACAGAAGCTCAAAGAAAATCACAGAGAAGCAGTGGATAACGCAAAAACATAGTTCACAGTTCTGGTTCAATGTGTGTAGGGTTATCTTTTCAGTTACCCAGCCTGTACCTATGTCTTGCATATCTGATTCAGCTGTAGCACAGCACAAAAAGGCATGAAATAATCCTCATGATTTGTCATGAGAAACATGTCTTCTGCCAAAGAATTAACCAAAATAAATCCTGTTAAAGACAATAATCTAATGTATCATTTGAGTTTAAAAATAAAGGTAAAACAATATTGAGACTTCTTTCTTTCAAACTCATAGTACATTCGTAATATGGGTTTTAAGGAAGAAAATATGAAGAAATAAAGAAATGCGGCAAGGACTCTGAGGAAAAGTCAGGAGGTAAGAGCCTGCCTGCTTCCACCTGTGGCCAGAAACCCCGCCTGGGCCAACAGGCCTCTCCATATACAAGTAGCTCAGGGAGAAAACTACCCACCCACTTGTACTGAACAGCCAGCAATAGGAGGACACCAAATGCAGGGTCTGAAGAACAGCTGGAAGAGAGAACTGGTCTCCCAGGAATATTGACATCTGAGCTTGAAGGAAAGACAAGCCACAGTCAGAGAGAGAAAGACCAGCTAACTCCAGAGATAACCAGATGGCGAAAGGCAAGGGCAAGAACACAAGGAACAGAAACCAAGACTACTTGGCTTCAGCTGAACCCAGCTCTCCCACCACAGCCAGCCCTGGATACCCCAACACACCAGAAAAGGAAGACTCAGACTTAAAATCACTTACCAAGAGGATGATAGAAGATTTTAAGAAGGAAATAAATAACTCCCTTAAAGAAATACAAGAGAACACAGGTAAACAACTGGAAGCCCTTAAAGAGGACACACAAAAATCCCTTGAAGAATTACAGGAAAACACAATCAAACAGGCAGAAATACAGGAAAACACAATCAATCAAATGAACAAAACCATTCAGGAATTAAAAACAGAAATAGAAACAATAAAGAAATCACAAAGGGAGACAACCCTGGAATTAGAGATCATAGGAAAGAAATCAGGAGTCAGAGATGCAAGCATCACCAACAGAATACAAGAGATGGAAGAGAGAATCTCAGGTGTGGAAGATACCATAGAAAACATGGACACAACAGTCAAAGAAAACACAAAATGCAAAAAGCTCCTAAACCAAAACATCCAAGATATCCGGGATGCAATGAGAAGACAGAACCTGAGGATAATAGGTATAGAAGAGAGTGAAGACTCCTAACTTAAAGGACCAGTAAATATCTTCAACAAAATTATAGAAGAAAAACTTCCCTAACCTAAAGAAAGAGATGAACATAAATATACAAGAAGCCTACAGAACTCCAAATAGACTGGACCAGAAAAGAAATTCCTCCCGTCACATTATAGTCAAAACACCAAATACACAAAACAAGGAAAGAATATCAAAAGCAGTAAGGGAAAAGGGGCAAGTAACATATAAAGGCAGACCTATCAGAATTATACCAGACTTCTCACCAGAGACTATGAAAGCTAGAAGATCCTGGGCAGAGCTCATACAGACTCTGAAGAGAACACAAATGCCAGCCCAGGCTGCTATACCCAGCAAAACTCTCAATAATAATAGAGGATGAAACCAAAATATTCTACGACAAATCCAAATTTGCACAGTATGTTTCCACAAACCCAGCCCTACAAAGAATGATACATGGGAAATGCCAAGGCAAAGAGGGAAACTACACTCAAGAAAAAGAAAGAAAGTAATCTTTCAACAAACTCAAAAGAAGATAGCCACACAAACAATATAAACAACATCAAAAATAACAGGAAATAACAATCACTATTCTTTAAAATCTCTTAACATGAATGGTCTCAACTCCCCAATAAAAAGACATAGACTGACAGACTGGATCCATAAACAGGACCCAGCATTTTGTTGCATCCAGGAAACGTACCTCCGTATTAAAGACAAACACTACCTCAGAGTAAAGGGCTGGAAAACAATTTTCCAAGCAAATGGCCCCAAGAAACAAGCTGGAGTAGCCATTCTAATATCGGATAAAATTGACTTTCAACCAAAATTCATCAAAAAGGATGAGGAAGGACACTTCTTACGCATCAAAGGAAAAATCTACCAAGAAGAACTCTCAATTCTGAACATCTATGCCCCGAATGCAAGAGCTCCCACTTTCATAACAAAAACTCTACTAAAGCTCAAAGCACACATTGCACCTCACACAATAATAGTGGGAAACTTCAACACCCCACTATCAACAATGGACAGATCTTGGAAACATAAACTAAACAGAGACACAGTGAAACTAACAGATGCTATGAACCAAATGGATTTAACAGATATCTATAGAACATTTCATCCTGCATCAAAAGAATACACCTTCTTCTCAGTACCTCATGGTACCTTCTCCAAAATTGATCATATAATTGGTCACAAAACAAACCTCAACAGATATAAGAAGATTGAAATAATCCCATGCCTCCTATCAGATCACCATGGATTAAGGTTGGTCTTCAATGGCAACAACAACAACAGAAAGCCCACATACACATGGAAGCTGAACAATACACTGTTTAATGATAAGTTGGTCAAGGAAGCAATAAAGAAGGAAATTAAAGACTTCTTAGAATTCAATGAAAATGAAAGTACAACTTACCTAATCCTATGGGACACAATGAAAGCAGTGTTAAGAGGAAAACTCATAGCTCTGAATGCCTCCAAAAAGAAACTGGAGAAAGCATACACTAACAGCTTAATAGCACATCTGAAAGTTCTAGAACAAAAAGAAGCTAATACACCTAAGAGGAGTAGAAGGCAAGAAATAATCAAATTAAGGGCTGAAATCAACCATGTGGAAACTAAAAGAACTATACAAAGAATCAACAAAACCAAGAGCTGGTTCTTTGAGAAAATCAACAAGATAGATAAACCCTTAGCCAGACTTACCAGAGGGCACAGAGACAGTATCCAAATTAACAAAATTAGAAATGAAAGCGGAGATATAATAACAGACTGAGAGGAAATTAAAAAAATCACCAGATCCTACTACAAAAGCCTGTATGCAACAAAATTGGAAAATCTGGAGGAAATGGACAAGTTTCTAGACAGATACCAATTACCAAAGTTAAATCAGAATCAGATAAACCATCTAAACAGTCCCATAACGACTAAAGAAATAGAACCAGTCATTAAAAGTCTCCCAACCAAAAATAGCCCAGGACCAGATGGGTTCAGTGCAAAATTCTATCAGACCTTCAAAGAAGACCTAATACCAATACTCTTCAAGCTATTCCATAAAATAGAAACAGAAGGAACACTACCCAATTCATTCTATGAGGCCACAGTTACTCTGATACCAAAGCCCCACAAAGACCCAACAATAAAAGAAATCTTCAGAAAAATAATTTCCCTTATGAATATCGATGCAAACATACTCAATAAAATTCTTGCAAACCGAATCCAAGAACACATAGAGACAATCATTCACCATGATCAAGTTGGCTTCATCTCAGGGATGCAGGGATGGTTCAATATCCAGAAATCCATTAATGTAATCCACTACATAAACAAACTCAAAAAAAAAAAAAAAAAAAAAAACACATGGTCATCTCGTTAGATGCTGAAAAAGCATTTGACAAAATTCAACATCCCTTCATGATAAAAGTCTTTGAAAGATCAGGAATTCAAGGAGCATACCTAAACTGAGTAAAAGCAATATAAAGCAAACAAGTGGCTAAGATCAAACTAAATGGAGAGAAACTTGAAGCAATCCCACTAAAATCAGGGACTAGACAAGGCTGCCCTCTCTCTCCCTATATATTTAACATAGTACTTGATGTTCTAGCTAGAGCAATCAGGCAACAAAAGGAAATCAAAGGGATACAAATTGGAAAGGAAGAAATCAAAATATCACTATTTTCAGATGATATGATGGTATACTTAAGTGACCTGAAAAACTCGACCAGAGATCTGCTAGAGCTGATTAACAACTTCAGCAAAGTGTGTGGATACAAAATTAACTCAAGCAAATCAGTTCCCTTCCTATACTCGAAGGGTAAACAGGCTGAGAAAGAAATTAGGGAAATGACACCCTTCACAATAGTCACAAACAATATAAAATATCTTGGTGTGACTCTAACCAAACAAGTGAAAGATCTGTATGACAAGAACTTCAAGTCTCTGAAGAAAGAAATTGAAGAAGACCTCAGAAGATGGAAAGATCTCCCATGCTCATGGATTGGCAGGATTAACATCGTTAAAATGGCCATCCTGCCGAAAGCAATATACAGATTCAATGCTATCCCCATCAAAATCCCAAATCAATTCTTTGTAGACCTAGAAAGAGCAATTCTCAAATTCATATGGAATAACAAAAAACCCAGGATAGCAAAAACTATCCTCAACAATGAAAGGTCTTCTGGGGGAATCAGCCTCCCTGACCTCAAGCTGTACTACAGAGCAGTAGTGATAAAAACTGCATGGTATTGGTACAATGACAGGCAGGTTGATCACTGGAATAGAATCGAAGACCCAGAAATGAATCCACACACATATGGTCACTTGATCTTCGACAAAGGAGCTAAAACCATACAGTGGAAAAAAAGACAGCATCTTCAACAAATGGTGCTGGATCAACTGTCGGTCTACATGTAGAAGATTGCGAATTGATCCATTCCTATCTCCCTGCACAAAGTTCAAGTCCAAGTGGATCATGGACCTTCACATAAAACCAGATACACTGAATCTAATAGAAGAGAAAGTAGGGAAGAGTCTAGAACACTTGGGCACAGGGGAAATGTTCTTGAACAGAACACCAATGGCTTGTGCTCTAAGGTCAAGAATTGACAGATGGGACCTCATAAAATTACAAAGCTTCTGTAAGGCAAAGGACACTGTAATTAGGGCAAAATGGCAACCTACAGATTGAGAAAAGATCTTTACTAATCTTACATCTGATAGAGGGCTAATATCCAATGTATACAAAGAACTCAAGAAGCTAGACTCCAGAGGGTCTTTATAGGGTTTGATAACCCTATCAAAAAATGGAGAAGTGAGCTAAATAGAGAATTCTCAACTGAGGAAACTCAAATGGCCAAGAAGCACCTAAAGAAATGTTCAACATCCTTAGTCATCAGGGAAATGCAAATCAAAACTACCCTGAGATTCCACCTCACACCAGTCAGAATGGCTAAGATCAAAAACTCAGGTGACAACAGATGTTGGCAAGGATGTGGAGAAAGAGGAACACTCCTCCATTGCTGGTGGGAATGCAAGTTGATACAACCTCTCTGGAAATCAGCTTGGCGGACCCTCAGAAAATTGGACTATTCCTGAGGACCCAGCTATTCCACTCCTGGGCATATACCCAGAAGATGCTCCAACATGTAATAAAAACACATGTTCCACTATGTTCATAGCAGCCATATTTATAATAGCCAGAAGCTGGAAACAACCCAGATGTCCCTCCACAGAGGAATGGATGCAGAAAATGTGGTACATTTACACAATGGAATACTACTCAGCTATTAAAAACAATGACTTCATGAAATTCGTAGACAAATGGATGGATCTTGAAAACATCATTCTGAGCCAGGTAATGCAGTCTCAAAAGAATGAACATGGTATGTACTCACTGCTAAGTGGTTATTAGCCTAAAAGTTTGAAATACCCAAGAGTCACTTCGCAGGAACAGAAGTACTGAGTACGAGGTCCCAGATGGAGAGCTTGGAGAAAGGACTGAAGCAGCTGAGGGAGTGTGCAGCCCCAGGGAGGTAGCAACACTGGCAACTGGCCCCCCATATTTCTGGAGACTGATCCACCAACTAAAGAATACACATGGAGGGACCCATAGTGCTGGCCACAAAGACTGCAGAGGAGGGTCTTGTTACCCATCAGGGGGAGGAGAGGCCCTTGGGCCTGAGGGTGTTATATCCTCTAGTATAGGAGAAAGTCAAGGAGGGAAGATGAGAGTGGGTGGGGGGTCGGGTGGGGAGGTGGGTTAGAGAATATCCCCATAGAGGCAGGGGGAGGGCAGAGGGAATGGGGAGGTTCCAAAGGGGAGATCTGGAAAGGGGGAAACATTTGAAATGTAAATAAAATATGAAAATAAAAAAAATAAAACTAATAAAAAAGAAATAAAGAAATGCAGAGCTACTGAAATTGGAATGTGCAAATTAATATGCACACATTAGATAGACAGTAATTTAAAATTCAATCAGGTCCTACGTTATCAGGACTGTTATTTAGAAAATGGCATTCAATGAAATCTATGGCGTTGCTGTAATAGAACCTGTACTAGGTACAGCCTATCCTCAATAACAAATCCCCAGACTCACTTCCATGTGAGAGCAAATCTGTGTAATATAACAATAGTCCTCATCCCTATGCAAGTTACCATGGCCTGAAATTCTTACAGCATCATATTCAGTGATCAGCACTAATCTAAGTAATAATTGTCCAATATCATAGAGCTCATTACAAATGACCCATGTGCCATTAATCTGGTAGTTCTAGTCATCCTATATCCTTAAGTTATCACACAAGAGAGAACTGATTCTCCCGAACAAATGACTGGAATCGTTTTTAGTTGGTAATTTTCATTAGCCAAATATGAACTAATTTCTCAGAAATATAAGAGGGTTAAATATCATGATTACTCTAACTGAAATAACTATGATAAATCTATAATAAGACAGAATTCCTATAAAGGAGAATCATAACCTTATTTTGAACATTTAGATAGAGATTTCTTCTTTTGTTCAATCTCTTTAAGAAAGTCTCCTTGGTAAGAGTAATAACGTAAATCCCACTTCTCTGAAGGAGTTTGTTCTCAAGGGTGCTACTGCTCTATGACTTTGCATATATGATATAAAAGGAAATATGTGGTTATCCATACACAGGAGGCATCTATGCTTCCCTTTTTTGGTACCAGGACTTTGTAGGATGACTTTGTAGGACTTGACCAAATTTTGCAGTTGAATCTCAATGTCATGCAAAGAGCAGAAGATCTCACAACTTAGCTACCTATCTCATCTCCGTGCTTAGAGATTCAACATCTCAAGCATCAGTTGATACTGAAAACCTGTTTCTAGAGATCCCTCCCAACTGTGAATCTAAAGCCTTCACTACCTCCACTCTCACCTGTGTCCTCAGATCCATGACACTGATGAAAAACCAAGTTTGTAACCTCTCCGTCATTTCGTTTCAGTCACAAGAAACAAGAATAAGATTTTCACCAGCCTGGTGACAGAGGCTAGGCACCAAAGATCATAGCAGGCACCCAGATACCTCAAAGATTGATCCAGCTATGTGGCATGTAAGTTGTTTATTTTTCAAATCACAATTGCTGTGGCCCATGAGAAACCTTGTCAAGACTGCAGGGCACGATGGGACAATGAAGGTTGGCTGGGCGATACAATGGCTGCCTTGGTATTGTGCTAATTGCTTGGCCTCAGTGCAGACTTGTCTCAGCAGTCAAATGAGAGGCCATGTGTTTTCTCTTTCCTGTCTCTGACATCTTAAATAAACATACAGGACTGTCTTTTTCTTACAATGGTGCACCTATAAACAAAATATTTCATAAATATAAATATTTCTTAAATATAAGAGAGTTGTGCAGAGAAAACAGTGCAAGGTTTAAAATGATTTCTGCTTTCTTAGAACAAGTCAGTCATTCAAGTAATAAGAACGACCAACCATGTAACTGCGGTGTACAAGATTTTACATGTTGATTTACTTTTGTTATTGTTTTGGGGACAAGTTCTGGCTATGTAACTCATGCTTACCTTATATCCACATTAATCCACATACCTCGGTTTCCCTAATACTGAGATTACAGCATTTGCTTCTATAACCTATTATGAGATTTTAGTCGTCTTTAAGATTTAGAACTTCAGTTGAAAACAAACCTCATAAGCATCATACATGCTTTCAGAAGTATGTACAATACTCGACCACTCTTCCAGGAACAGAATAACCAAAAGGACATTATTTCCGACAGCCACATTCAAAACCTGGTTTCATGATTTCCCTCTGTTCCCATATATAGTAAACACAGGAGTGTGACAGTGCCAAGACTCAACCTGGATAATGGCTTCTGATCCAATAAACTGTCCAATGATTTCTCCTGCCAAGTGGCAGGGCTCTCAGCAGACACTCTCAGCTTTTCCTTACAACCCTACAGGGACAGCTCTGACTTCTTCATTAATACCACAAGTTTAGCAGTAGTGATCCAGTTGCCTATAAAAATGCACTCTATTGACAGGGACTATTTAAGAGAGAGGAGACGGTATAAACACAGGATTGTGAAAAAACATGTGTGAACTTGTAAGAAACTAAAGGTAGCTGCTTCCCCAGAAAGATCAGGAAATCAGCATAGGGTAGCTTGGCACTTCTGGACAGAATTTTCACACAGAGACTGAATGAATTTTGACCACAGAAGACAGTTTTCATAGGTGGCTGTAATGACTTATAAACCCGAAGATCTAGACCACTCTATACAATTCCCAGAAATGCTAGCACACATTCTAAAGTGTGTCTAAGTTTTGAGTACCTTCTCCCTTCATTTATCATCACCCACTTTCAAGTATGAAAGAACCCTGGGGGATATCTTTTAACAGGGATATATAGAAGTTTATAGAGAGAAGTTTCTGATAAAAGAAACATGTGCTCCAAGCTGCATTTTGACCATCAGATTAGTTCTTTATTGATCATGAACTTAGACATTCCAAAAATTTCTATTTACCTTTGTATGAATATGTCTATGTACAGTGTAACTGAGACCTCAGCCCCTCAAAAAACTGTAATCAATGTCTTGGTCATTCTTTCCGGAACTTACAGTAGCTTTCTGTCATTTTTTTTTTATTGCAGTTTTAAGACAGAAGCCTCTTGGTCATCATTGTCAAAGGGACAATATTAATTCCAAGAGTCAACTCCCACTTCTTCTCAAACATCCCGTTTTCTTTTTTCTTTTTTTATTTTCAAAGACAGTAACAAAGAACATCCTTTGTATTAAATCCCTCACACATGTTGTGAGAAAAAATCCTGTATCTTTCATGAACTCACCCAATTAAGTCAGGCCCACCAAAAGTAATTTTCCTTCATTAAAGTAAAGGAACTTTAATTTGGGATATTCCATCCGTAAAATCTCTTCTGGAACTCACCAAATATCTGGCTGAATACTTGGGTGTTTGAGGGCAAAATGTCTCCAGGAAGATCAGGATTTGAACATGTGAACCCAGGAGAAATGTTTGGAGAGGTCTAGTAGTGTGGTCTTGCTACAGAAACAGTTTCTCTGGAGCCAGGATTTGAGAACATGTAGCTCTGAGCTACTCCTGTTGTTTTCTCTGTGCTTGTCAGGAAGATCTGATCTCTCAGCTTCCTGCTCTGGCTGCCAGGCCTGTCTCTTGCTGCCCTGCTTCCACCCTGCCATCTCTCTAGAACCAGAGCCAAAATCAGTCTTGCTTATGTGGCTTCTAGTGTTTCATAACAGTAACAGAAAAGTCACTCATAGACTAGAATAGAGGACATGTCAGGAACTAAGGAACATGAGGTCGTCTTTGAACTCAGCTGATCACAGTACCCAGAAAGGCAGTGTGCTTGGAATAGAATTGTCTGAACATGACTGTTGATTTCAGATCAACTTCCAGGATTTTTCTCTCCACCAAATAGCAATGGTTACCATGAGACCCCCTTAGTCTTACATAGAAACAAAACAGCAAAGTCATTGTAGTTCCAGTGTCTTCTAGTTGGAAAGTAAATGCTCCTCTGATATTACTGAAAATGTGGCAGAATCAGAGCCCCACCTCCCTAATGAGTAAAAAGCATTAAAACAATAGAGAACAGTATTTGCTTACCTCTCTTTCTTACAATAGTGACTCCTCTATCCAGAAGGATAAATGTGTTCTGTCTACACATGTACTGCTGCATGAGCTATCTACCAGCACTGCAGGCTGTCCCTTTCCCCTCCAGGTCTCTGTGTGGTAACTCAGGTCTCTCTCTCTCTCTCTCTCTCTCTCTCTCTCTCTCTCTCTCTCACACACACACACACACACACACACACACACACACTCCACTGGTAAGAAGCACACTTCCTAAGGACAACACAGGGCTCACAGTGAAGACTGACAAAATTGGTAAATAAATAAATTGAATAAATAAATCTTTTCATGACTCAGAGTGAACTCGAAGGGCAAAAATAAAAATGAATGCCTGTTTCCTATGATAGTGGGATTCTTTCTCCCTGGTTCCCCCCTTCATATCGGGGCATGAACAGCCTAGAGTTTTCTGGGTTCTTGTGACTCTAGAGACAGTTTCAGTTGGGTGTGCTCCTAACATTTTCTCTAGGATAACTAATTTCTATTCATTATGAATTTCAAAGTGGAAATCTAGTGGTTAGCAATTCTTCTCTAAGCAGAGAGAACATTAAGATGTAAAAAGAGCTATGCAGAGAATAAGATCTCCCTGCCTCTTCTCCTACCCACTGCCACTGGGTAACAGACATGCCCAACGGCTTCACTCGGTTCCAGAGAAGTCAGCTTATGGCTTAAGAATAGGGAACTGAGAAGTCCAGGATGCACCAAGCCAAAATTGTGGTGACGAGAAAATATGTGAGAAAAAATAGAAGGGAAAGAAGGAGATCAGGGCTGGAGCGGAGGAATATTAGGCTCATAGGCACTAAACTCGTGCTTTCTGTCAGTAGCAGAACACAGCAATCACCCGATATTTAAAAGGAAACCAGTAATACAAGCAGAAAAAATAAACTAACAAATTGTGTCAAATGAATGAATAAACACAGGAAACTACAGCTGATTTTGTTGTCACATCAACACAAGACAATTTCTCCTTGACTTTCAAATAGGAATAAATAATGAAAATAATTACATTGTGTGTTGGTTTCTTTTATGGCTCAACAAGATGCCTAGAGAGTTGGTGACACACCATTTCTGTGAGACTGTTTCCAGATTAGCATTTGAATCAATAAACTAAATAGAGGTGAGCCATCTGCACAGATGTGGGTAGGCACATTCAACCTGTCAAAAGCTCATCAGAACCAAAAGGAGGAGCAAGGTGAATTTGCCCTTTCCTGGGCCAGAGCATCATTTCTCCTTCTGTCAGACATCAACACATCTGGGTTTGAGTTTGGGGCATTCAGAGTTAGACTAAGGCCTAAACTGTTGTCCTCTCTGAGTCACAGACCTTTGGGATTAGATAGAACTAAATTGCTGAGGGTTCCCAGTCTTCCACTGTAGCAATCTTCAGCACCCATGATCATGGGAGTAATTTCTCATAATAAATCATATGTTTTTCAGAAACCCCAAACACAAATTGAAAAGTCTTTGGCAACACTTGCCTGTATCAAACCTTCTTCTAAAATGATTTATGTGAACTCACTTAATCTTCCCAATAACAATATAAACCAGATAATGTTATTACTACCATTTTCCATTAGAAGAAATTGAGTCATAAGTAACTTGATCAACAATATTTAGCTAATAATGCACAAAGCATTGTGGAGAAGTCAAAGGAACTGCACATGCACAGAGCAAACTAAGAGAATATGCTGTGAGCACACAACAGCATCCTACACTACACAGTGTCTCACACTGCAACTGATCAGCATTTTAGTAGAGATTGTAAATTATAGAGGACAATGCTTTATATTCCAGAGCCAAGCAAAAAACTTCCCATTCTCAGGACAAGTATACCGGAAACACAAAAACTGAACTGATTAGCGTTGTTCTTGGTATAAGAAATGAATTTTTTCATCATTTGATTCAATTCATTTTAGATAGAAATCTGAATAGCCACAAAATGGGAAGTTTTGCAGATAAGCTCTCTTAGCTGTGAGCAGATATGAATTTTAATTCTACACTCTAGCCAGAAAAATACCAGTAAGTTCATTATTGCTTTGACCAGCTGCTATTTTAGTACAATGGAAATAAGGCTTAGAAAGCTGAAATAAAAGATGTATATTTTTGAAAAATAACAGATTCTCTAGAATAATGGTTTCTGAAAAGAAAATTCAAGGATAAAAGGGTTTGCAAAATTGCTTACATTTATACAAGATAAAAAGAGGGAAGCTTGTGTTAGAAATGGGCCCAGAAGCTGGGGTCATGGAGATCCAGCTGGGACATGCGGGGATACACACCAGCAGAAGAACTGTCACAGGCAAAGTGCATATTGCAGAAAGCTGAGAGAGTCATTAAGCTCACATCTGTGAAACAAGATGAAATTCCAGACAGGTTTCATCTGAACCATCAAGAAATTGAATGGAGAGGAGAAATACCTAATGCTGGCTTGTTAAGTATTTGCTACTCATTCATGTAGAAAGTTGTCTGGCGTGTATATATTCCAAAGCACTCCACCTTTGTAGAATCAACAGCAGAAGAGATACTTAATCACTCTCTAACAAAATATTTCCATTGGCTTACTGTGTTTACTTGTAGGTTTCTTTCCATCAAGAGCCAGTTATTTATAAATCAAAATACCTACTTTGTAATTTTTCTGAGTTTCCCGTCTGTCAAACAGAAGAAGACACATAAAACTCTCTGGTCATGCCAAGATTCTTATTTGTACAGAAAAAAAAAAAATATGTTCTGGGCAACAAATTCTTTCTCAAATAATTGAGTTTCATTAGTGTCCAATGTGCTTTGTCAAAGAGTTCATTTCTAATCCCCCACAGACACAGTCTAGGAAGGGTACCAAATAGGTACAAAAGTAAAAATGATACAAGACAAGGTTTTATAGAGTACAAGAGTATCAGGCAAGATGACTTTGGAGTGAAGAACACACTTGAGCTGAGCCTTTAAGTAAACTTTAGGCAGTCATTAGCAAGATATGAGATCTGGATTGGAGAGGTTTAATAGAGAAGTCAAGAGAATAAGATCATGACAGATGCAAAAATGGGGGCACTAATGTACAGATGCAATTTATGAAGATTTGACAAACAGATTAACAATTTTGACAAAAGATTTCAACCCATCTAGGAAAGAATTTGACTCTATCTGTAGTGTGAATGGGGCTGTGCATGAGGAAGATCATCTGGCACTACAGAGAACTCAGATTGCACAGAGAAATGATCTTGCATGACTGAGAGCTCAGAAGGAACAGGGAGATGACCTCATGTGAATGGGAATTGAAATTGAAGATGGAGAACCTCGAGCTGGTGAATAGGTAGAAACTACTGCACTACTGGGGGCACAGGGCAGTGTAGATGAAGACAGAATTGTAGAAATGAGGCAGAAATACAGCAAAAATATTATAAAGAATAGACAGAACCCAGGTGTGGTGGAGCACACCTGTAATCCCAACACTGGGAAGGTAGAGCTTGAATTAAAGGTAATTTGAGGCTAGCCTGGGCTACGTGAAACACTGTCTCACAAATCAAAAATAAAAATAAAAGAAGGAGCAGAATTTTGCTTTGCAAATATGTGTCTATGAGGTCACATGTGATGCTCAGTTGTTTTAATTTTAGATCTAATTATAACTCACTGAAAATGATCTGTTACAAGTGAGGACAACTACATTATTGACTTTCACCTTGTAAAAATTGCTGCCAGTGGGGAAGATAGGGCTCCATGAAGGCAATGAGAAATCTATGGCTACTACTGGCCCTGTCTCTCAATACCAGGAACAAGAAATTTATCCTGTCTGGTAAAAGAGAAAAGAGTGACCAAAGCCTTGGAGTCAGTCAGTGAGGTAAGTGAAATTAGTGTGAGTCTTGGGAAAATGGGGAATGAGAGTTGGTAAGCGAGATGCAAACCTTCCATGGAGACCCACGAATCACATCTGAAGTTGATAACTGACAAATAAAGGCATAAGCCTATTGTCCATGGAGGCTCACAAATAAAATGTGAGGTTTACAGCTGAGAAAATGACGGCATAAACCTATGGATTAGAGCTGTGGCTGTTGTCATTGAAAATGGGAGAGAAAGAAATAGGTTGGGAAGGGACAAGGAATGCCCCCATTTTCTCAAGGAAACTTCCATAACCGTTATGCTCTTAATCATATGCGTGCATGACTTTGATTAAAACATAAATTAAAAAACAAAGACTCATTGACAAGTTTAGCAGCAGTTCCAGCAGAAAGGCAGAGTGAGAGGTGAGAAGTTGTCTGGTGGGCTCTCCACAGCTAACTGACTAAGAATTTGGGGATGAAGCCTTCCTGTATACTAAGAAAATCAGCCACAGGAAATACATAGAACTGGTTAGATAGAGAGTTTAGCTCTACACATTAACTCAAAAGTGTCTTAGCACTGTATGTCATAAGCTACATACGCAGCTGAGCAGTGGTGGCGCACGCCTTTAATCCCAGCACTCGGGAGGCAGAGGCAGGTGGATTTCTGAGTTCGAGGCCAGCCTGGTCTACAGAGTGAGTTCCAGGACAGCCAGGGCTATACAGAGGAACCCTGTCTCGAAATACCAAAAAAAAAAGAAAAAAAAAAAAAAAAAGAAAAAGTTACATATGCAGCATGGTAACCCACCATTAGGACTAAGCCAATGAGTACTCTTTTGTTCATCTGAAGGTGGAGTAGCACAACTCTCAGTGTTTACTTAGTGTTTCAGATCATCAGAACCCAGCATCACATGGAAGGAGATGTTAAGGAACCTGAATAACCTGATAAGAGAAACCACAGGCATCCCTCCCCATCCTGGGTTTTGTACCTTGCTCTAGCAGAGAAAATAAAAAAGACAATACTGAGATATTAAATATTTAAAATTATAGCTCCTTCTGGTAATGGGTACCATTAGTTGGGGTCATGTTAAAATACTCTCAAATAAAAAATAAAAATGGTTAATGTGTAAAAAGCCTGTGACAGAAACCTCACTCAATATTAGTCAGACTATCAATATTTATTAAAAACTGTATCTACAATGGGATATTTAAGCAATTCAAATTACCAAAAGCTAATTTTTTACATATACTGGCACAATCCAGCTAGTAAAATGTTCTATGAAATCAGCACAGTAGAATCAGATCTAGCTTGACCAAAATGCTAGCCCCCTTCTTGAAACACTAAGGGAGAGGGGGATTGGGTTAATCTGACTGCTTTTGATGATGAAACATTTCCTCTTTCTCTCTCTCTCTCTCTCTCTCTCTCTCTCTCTCTCTCTCTCTCTCT
>JADRCH010009913.1:0-10642 GCA_019843965.1 Rhynchomys soricoides
AATCGTGTAAGAATATGAAGACATATAAATCGCCATGGAAATATGGAAGAAGGAATAATAACACTTTCCCTCGAGAAAAAGACAATATGGTCTCTATAAGCCTGTATTACCCTTACTCAGTGTTTCTTAATGAGTAACTCTCCCTGTTTGACACGTCAAGTAGTTAGGTAGTTGGTCTAGATACTAAGTACTAAGAGTATCTAAGCATCTGAAAATACTCCAGGCAGCACAGGAACTTAACTAAGAGTCATAAACTTTAAAGTTAGAGGAGATACTAGAAAATACTTTGTCCCATACAACATCTTACACATTTATATGTGTATACTCATATATGTGTTTATCTCCAGCAAATCTACAAATGAACTTTTAGAATCTTTCTATATTTTGGCTCCTATGAACACTATGAAAGTGATATTACCTTGATGTATACACTTATATTTTATATTTGATCATATATATATATGTATATGTATATGTATATGTATATGTATATATATATGATAGTGAAGTTACATACCACTCACAGATGAATAGATGATATGAATGAATTATGTCTTAGAATTTGAACCCAGATTTGAGAATTTTACCTCAAATTCTCATGAGTCAAGTACACTCCTTTCATTGCTGTTATTTGTTACCTGTTTCCTTAATTGTAAATTTGTTATTTATTTTATTATGACAGAAAATTCAAGATACATTCTGTAACTTCAAAGTAACAACTTCAAGTAAACAACAAATTATTATTTGATACAGAATAGGTCATATTCATAGAACCTGTTTATCTTACTGAAATAATGGCCATTAATTTTCTTCCTCTGTCAGCCCCTAGCAGTATTGCTTCACTCTGGTTCTGTGAATTTGAGTATCTTAGATATTCCATAGCATGCATTCATGCAGTATTTGTTGTATGATAAATATCTGAGCTCGCTTAATGCAATGTCCTTAAGATTAATTCTTGTTACTATAAAATGCAGAGACTTTTCATATCTAAGTCAGATAATGCTCTATATGCACATATCATATTTGTATCTATGTAATATTTAAATGTATTATTAAGTAATATTAAGTAATTAAAGTAAACTACTTTGGGGAGTTACACTAAAAATAGGAATGCTCACATCTCTTCAAGATGCACACTTCCTCTTGCTAAAACTATGGATTTGTTTTCACAACAATAAATTATTAGTTCTTTATTATTCCACTTAACAAAGCATTTCAAAAAGGTACTTGTTTAGTTTGAGCATTTGGAGATAATATATTTGATGGGTTTGGGGTAAACAGATATGTTTTCCACAGTCAGGTGGTTCGAAATTACATTGGAGTCCTGAATTGTATGCTAATTTGCTGCATGTTTAATGGTATTGTATATTACCAGAAGACATCCCTGAACATGTATGTAAAAGTATGATAAAAGAGAGACTGAGAGTATTGTAATTAAGTATTTAAGAATATATACACAAATATGCGTGTATATAATAATAATTAATGAAAACCCACTATTCATGGATTTGAAAGAGAGCAAGGAGGAATATATGGAAAGGTTTGAACAGAGAAAGAGACAGGAAGTGATCTGATTATAGCATAATCTTAAAAAATAAAGAAGTCATTTACAATTATCAAAAGGTTACATTGGCAATTTGTCATGATTTAGTCAAAGTATAGCTATGATTCCAGACTACAGCTCTGCAGTATTTCCATGAATTCCATCCTGTTAAATTGATTTCTTCTTTCTCTTACATAAGCATCAAACTTGTTAATGCCACACACATATACACATAACTCCTGCCCCAAAAAGCCCTCTAAATTGGAAAAATAATATATAAGCAAAAGACTTGTATGTTAAAGTAATGTTCAAACAAAGCAACAGGAGACCAAAAAATCTCCGAAAATCTCCTTGAATTTGTTTTGTGGTGGTCATCTACTGTAGGACATGGAGCCTGTCCTGAAGAGTATTCGATACATCCTGTGAGACACCTTTGGAGAAACTAAATTTTCCTGTGCAAGAGGCCTTTCATTAAAAATAGCATCTTGTGAGGAAACAATAGCCAAGGAGAGAGCAAAAATGATAAGGGACAGAGACCACAAATAGCCAGGAGGAATTACTCAGGATCCTGTAATTAGTGGGTTTGTAGTGGTTTTGTTGTTACTCTGTTGAAAATGAGAGACAGAAACTTTGATATATTTGAACAGAGGAGATCCCTGATCTAATATATTTTTTAACCAAATAATTTCCATTAAATTGAAAGGGGTAAAATGGGACAAGGGTAGCCACAATCAACCTGAAATGTGTAGCAACAGATGAATGGATCAAGAAAATGTAATACATTTACATAATGGAATATTATGCAGTTGTTAAAAATAAAATCTTGTAATCTAAGGTAAATGGGTATATATCTGCAAACATTTCCTGTGAATTAAACACATTTAAGTTACTTAAATAATCTGAGAATAACTTTTACTCCCTCAATGTAGTTAGCCAATTCATATAATTAAATACATAAAATTCCTCGATGAATAAAAGAAACTACTTAAACTAATAAACAATTTTATCACATGTAGGGATTCAAACTTAAGATCAAATTTAATTCTACAAATTAGCAACAAATAACTGAATATCAACATTGAATACACTATTATAAACTGTAGTTAACGAAAACAAGCAGAATACGTAAGCATCAGCTGATTAAACACTATAGTAGCATGCTTGTTAAAATTATAGAATATGGTTTAAGGATTCTTATGGAGTTCTTTAGTATTTGCCCAGGAGAAGTAGTGGCAAATCACATATAGTTCTACCTTTAGTTTCTAGAGCACTTTCATAGTGATTTCTTCAGTGGTTGGAGTAGTTTGCATTCCCACCAGTATGGTAGAAGAATTCCTTTTTGTCCACATTTTCTTAATGCCAAAATCTGTTCGTATTTAATTTTTACTTATTGAAAATAGATTGTTTTCTTACACAATACATACTGATTACACTTCCCTTTCCCTTTCCCTTTCGTTCTTCCAGCTCCTCCACACCTTCCCTCCCATCCAGATCCACTCCCTTTCTCTCTCTCATCAAAAAAGACCTGGCTTCTAAGAGATAATAACAAACTATAACAAAATAAAATATTTTAAGATAAAATAAAAACTATCATATCAAAATGTATAAGGCAAACCAACACTAGTAAAAGAGCTCAAGGGAAGGCATAAGAATCAGCAACCCACTCACTCACATATTCAGGGGTCCTCTACAAAACTATACTTGAGACCAGAATGTATGTTTTCTTACTTAGTGCTATTTTGACTGAGTTCGGATGGAATCTCATATTTTAATTTCCATTTTCTAATTGTTAGTGAAATAGAACATTTTTCAGGTATTTTTGGTCACTTTTATTTCATTGTTTCAAAACTGTTCATTTTATTAGCTCATTTATTGACTGGATTCTTTGGTTTCTCATTGCGGTTTTATTTTTTATTAATTATTTATTCTAGATACTATCTCTTTTTCAAATGCATAGCTAGACAAGAGTTCTTCCATTGCTGGTGAGAATGCAAGCTGATACAACCTCTCTGGAAATCAGTTTGGCAGACCCTCAGAAAAATGAACCTAATACTACCTGAGGACCCAGCTATTCCACTCCTGGGCATATACCCAGAAGATGCTTCAACATGTAATAAAGATACTATGTTCATAGCAGCCATATTTATAATAGCCAGAAGCTGGAAACAACCCAGATGTTCCTCAATAGAGGAATGGATACAGAAAATGTGGTACATTTACACAATGGAATACTACTCAGCTATTAAAAACAATGACTTCATGAAATTCGCAGACAAATGGATGGAACTTGAAAATATCATCCTGAACAAGGTAACACAGTCAAAAAAGAATGAACATTGTGTGTACTCACTGATAAGTGGTTATTATCCCAAAAGTTCAAAATACCTAAGAGTAACTTCGCAGCAACTGAAGGGCTGAGTGTGAAGTCCCAGATGAAGGACTTGGAGAAGGGACTGAAGGAGCTGAGGGAGTTTGCAGCCCCAGGAAGGGAGCAACAGTGGCAATTGGCCTGACCCCTCAATACTCCAGGAAGACTGGATCACCGACCAAAGTATACATATGGAGGGACCCATGGTGCTGGCCACTTATGCGGCAGAGGAGGGTCTTGTTAGTCATCAGGGGGAGCAGAGGCCCTTGGGCCTGAGGGTGTTAGATCCCCCAGTATGAGAGAATGCCAAGGAGGGAAGACGAGAGTGGATAGGTGGGTAGGTGGGGGGAATGCCCCTATAGGGGCAGGGAAAGTGAGGAGGGAATGGAGAGGTTCCAAAGGGGAGATCTGGAAAGGGGGGAAACATTTGAAATGTAAATAAAATATGAAAAAATAAATGGATAAATAAATAAATAAATAAATAAAAAGAGTTCTTCCTGACATGCAGGTTGTCTCTTCTCAATTGATTATTTCCTTTGATATGCAGTTAACAAAGAGTACTTATAAAAACACGAGGAGCACAACTGAGTTTTTAAAAAATTATATATGACCATTTATCAACATATAAAATTTGTATCCTGACAGGCATAGTTATTAAACTTGAAAAGAGCACTTGGAAACACACTTCTGTTAAGGGACATGTACCCAGAAAATACAAACTTCTTGGTCCATGCATAAAATAGAGTGAAAAATCTTGAAGACTCAATTTGATATTAGTTTCCTATATTCTTAAAAGCTAGAACTCTAATTATCTCTCTCAAAATGTAGATCATATATAAGCAAAGACTACAACATGTAAGTCATCAGATAGTATAAATTAAAACTATAATCAATAATACTTTGCTTCAACTAGATGTATGAACTTAAAAATCTGTAAGAAAGCAAATATACAAAAATATCTGCAGTAATTATAGCCAATTTAAATTGATAGTGGAAATTTTCAGATAACTAAACAAAAACTTACTGTGTACACAAACAATTCTGTCCAAAGTTTTTATTTAAGTCAAAGTATATGTCTCTTCCAAATAAATATTTTTGATAATTAAAACTTTATTCATAACAGTAACAGTTGAAGCAATTCACAATGAACTAGTAAATCAACACATAAATTATCACAGGTTACTATTATAGCATGCATTTGTTAATAGAGCACTGTTGCACCAATAAAACGCATACAGTTACATGTGTAATAAGCGGACAAACCAGAAGCAAACACATTTAAACTTTAGGGTTTAATATTTAATTTATAGAGTTATATGTAATGTTAATTTATAGAATTAGAGTACATTATAATAAAAAAGGACCATGTGGAATTTTCCATATTCTTTGTCATGCCAACTAGGGTTATCTTTAGGCTGTTCTAGCTCATGAAACCATATTATTGAAATTCCAAGTGTACAGCTCCCTTATCATTTATGGAACACACTATCTCACAGCAGATACTCAATTTTCTGACTCTTGCAACTAAAAGAAATATATAAAGGAAACAAATAACACAATTAAAGAATGGAGTACATATTTAAACAAAATTTCTCAAAACAGGAAACTCAAATGGCTGAGAAGCACTCAACATTCTTATTCTTTCAGGAAATGCAAATCACTACTTGTCATTTTCCCTTACATCTGTCAGAATGGGCAAGATCAATGAAACAAGTGACAGCTCATGCTTGCAAGGAATTAGAGTAGAAGTAACACTTACCCATTACTGGTGGAACTGCAGACTTCTATAGCCACTAGGGAACCGGTGTGATGAGACCTCAAGAATATTGGAATATATCCAACTATATCACACTTGGGCATATACCCGAAGTATTCTTCATCCTACCACAGAGATACTTGCTGAACCATGTTCATGGTCTCTCTATTCATAATAGCCATAAATTGAAAAAAACTTAAATAAAGATGATCTCAAAAAAAAAAAAAGAATAGATAAAGAAAATGTGGCTCTGGCAGAGCCTCTCAGGGGACAGCAAGTGCTCCTGTCAGCAAGTGCTTCTTGGCATCAGCAATAGTGTCTGGGTTTAGTGTCAGCAGATAAGATGGATCCCTAGGTGGGGCAGTCTCTGGATGGCCTTTTCTTCAGTCTCCTCCCCACTCTTTGTCCCTGTATTTCCTTTTGATAGGAGAAATTCTGGATCAATATATTTGAGGTGAATGGGAGGCCCCATCCCTCAACCATAGTACATTACTAACTACTGGATATGGTCTCTACAGGTTCTATCTACCCTTTGTTAGGTATTTCAACTAATGTCATCCCCATTGGGTCCTGAGAGTCTCTGCCAGAGCCTGACCAATACAGATGTGGATGCTCACAGCCAACCATCAAACTGAGCTTGGGGACCCCAATAGAGGAGTTAGGGGAAGGACTGACTGAAGGAGCTGATGTATTTGCGACCCCATTGGAAGAACAACAAAGTCAATGAACCAGACCACCCCCCCCCCGAGCTCCCAGGAACTAAAGCACCAACCAAAGCATACATATGGAGGAAACCATGGCTCCAGCTGCATATGTAGCAGAGGATTGCCTTATCTGGCATCAATGGGAGAGGGAGGACCTTGGTCCTATGGAGGCTCGATGCCCCCACGTAAGGAAATGCTAGAGTGATGAAGCAGGAGTAGGTGGGTGGGTGGGGAGCACCCTCATAGAAGCAGGGAGGAAGGAGATGGGATAGAAGGTTTGCAGAGAGGAAACTGAGAAGGGGCTAACGTTTGAAATGTAAATAAATAAAATAATCAATTTTAAAATAGGAAAAGGAAATAAAAAGCATTGTTTTTAACACCAAATAAAAGAAAATGTGTCACATGTATCCACTATAGTATTACTCAGCATTTAAAAAAAGAAAATGATGAAACTCAATGGTAAATAGATGGAACTTGGAAATAATCACTATGAATGAGTTTACCCAGACCTAGAAAGAGAAATATAGTTAGTACACATTTGCTTAAATGTGGATATTAGCTGTCACATCAATGATAAGCAAGCTATAATTGATAGAACCACAGAGATTGTGTGTAACGTAGGATCTGCTGTCACTGGGAGGACAAATAGATTTCCCTAGGAAAGAAAAGTAAGATAGTTATAGACAGATGGCTTGGGAACTAGAACAGATGTATGAACTGGAGAAAGGGAAGTATGTGGGGTTTGATGGAGTGAAAAGTAAGCACTGTGTGTAGGTTAGTGTGGAAACCCAGTGCAGTAGAAGTTTCTGTACAATTAAAGATGAGAGGGAAAAATAGACAGAGACAGAAACATAGATAGATAGATAGATAGATAGATAGATAGATATAGATAGATAGATGAAGGTAACTTAAATGAAATCATTAAATAATAGAGGAGACAAATCCCTAGCTGGCTAACTCTTGTCACCAAATGAAGCTTACAATACTAGAATTGGATCAAATCTATTAGGCAAATGGGGTCCCATTGGAATCCTTAAACAAGCCAGGCTGTTGCCAAGACTACAGTTGGTTCTACCCCATTGCTGAAGACATCACTCATTCTACATGGAGAAGTTGAGCTTCTGCATAGAAAAAGCGACACAGAGTTTCACTATACATGTGTATGTATATGATATATATTTTTTCTAAATATGTATATATATACATATATATATATAGAGAGAGAGAGAGAGAACAGTATACCTCTATATGTCAATAAAATTATATATATATATTTTATTATATATATATTTATTTTATAAATATATATATATTTTATAGTAAAAAATATATATATATATTTTACTGCCATGTAAAATGACACCTAATGATATTCTACTATACTCATAGGTGGGTACCTTGCTTAGTCATTGTCAGAGAAGCTACTCTTGTAAAAGATGGAAACACACGCCAAGACCCAGAATCAATATAAACCAGAGAATAAGTGACAATGTTACACTAGTCTTTCATGAGATATCTGCACCAAATCCCCACCTCAAAGCTAAAGGAACCCTGGGTAAGAGGAGAAAGAAAAAGTGTTTAAGAGTCAAAGTGGATATAGAAAACCAATACAATGATACCCCGTAAATCAAACCGATTGACCGAAATATGAACACATGAGACTGCAGCATCATACACAGGGTCTACACCAGATGGGATCCTGCAGCTGAAGAAAAATGTCAACACAAGCCCCCATCTCTAACTCAGAAGCAATCTCCAATTTGTATCCACCTGCAAATGAAAATTTAGTTTTCTCCAAGGAAGTCTGACTGGTAAAAACAGCCACTCTTAAGGTAGGCTGCATGCCCAGTAGTTTATGGCCAATAAAAGATAAACTCAAAGTATCTTGAAGGTTCTTTGTCTCATGCCATATCAGGTCTCTTCTTTTTTTTTAATTTTGAGTTAATATTTTGTATTTATTTTACTTTATTTTGTTTTTATTCTCTTCTTTTATACTACAAGTACTTTTGTAAACATTATGGCTTCTAGTAGAATGGGTTTGTGGAATTACTTGTGTGCAAATGAATGCATCCCCATTTCTTGTGTCTTCTCGTGGACTTTTTCTTTGTGTTTGTTTTCTATTTTCTAATTCCAATGTGTTAGCTTCATTATATTATTATATTATATTGTTATTTCAAAGAACCCTGTTTTTTCTAATGAGAAAGAGAAAAAGGGTGGATCTAGATGGGAGGTTAGCGGGAGTAGCTGGGTGAGCACAGTGAGGGGAAGCATGATCAGGAGAAAACAATCTATTTTCAATAAAGGCAGAAACATGTAAATAAGTAAATGCATATATAAATAGATAAATAGATACATTTAAAACAAGTGTATTTATTTCAGGAAATGCAAAATAAAATTGCCTACAAAGCTACGTCAGTTCAGAGGAAAATATTTTGAGATGGGTCCTATAGTGGCATCTGTTGATTTAAGGGAAGTGGTCTAGCTTTCAATTTAGGCCAATAAGGTTTGTGTGGGTGGCAAAGCTATAATCCGTATGGCTTAAACCGAAAGAAAATAAATGTATTCAGTCTCTGGAGGGAGTAGCCCTGATTTTATTAAACAAACAGATAATCCTATGTCTTCACATTACAGATTAGTTTCCTAATCGTAGTGCTCCAAACTTTCTTCTGTTGGCTACTTTTTGTCAACTTGACACAAGCTAGAGTCGTTTTCAAAAAGGGGGGCTTTGAGAGAAAATCTTCCTACGAGAATGGTCTGTGCACAAGCCTATAGTACATTTTCTCTATGATGCTTGGTGTGGCATGGTCCAGCTAACTGTGAGTGGAACAACCCTGGAATGGCGCTGCTGTGTACTGAGCTGGCCAGGCTGAGAAATGGCAGGCTGAGAAAGCCAAGAGAACCAAGTCAGTAAGCAGTACGCCTCCATGCACTGAATCTCCTCATACCTCCAGGGTCCTGTCCTGTTCGAGTTCCCGCAGCCAAGTAAGATCCTTCCTCCTCTAGCTGCTTCATTGGTGCTGTTCCATCATAGCAACAGAAACCTGAAGTAAGACAACTCTCTTCTCCCCACAATATATGTCTCAGAAGATACAAATTACAAATTTCCCACAGTCGCAAATTGACTTCTCACCACTCACAGATGGACCGAGGTCTATTTCTTTCACTACTTCCCCCCACTCCCACCTAGCTCATTTTACTTAAGAATATACTTTATTCAAGAAATCGTTCACAAGTCTTATCAAAGTCAAACAAAACTTTCAAATTAGTATTTAACAGCACAAATATTTTCAACACTCTGTAAGTAACTAGGTTAAATTTATACTTGACGAAAAAAATTAGAAAAACATATAAAAGTGATACTGCTTGTCTTATAAATGTGCTAGCAGTCTATATCTACGAATCTCACAGTGGAAGAAAGTTATATTACTCAGGGTTAACTATTAGTAGTTTTAATCTGTATCTTCTAGTAAACTGAATTAGTTTGGGTGCAAACTAAATTTCTCCTTTACATGTGTTCTGCTCTCCTTGTAGCAAATTACTGGTTAGAGGATGAAGTCCTCTTAGTCTGTGATAGTTAATTCTCACTCCTATGAAGAATTTTTCAGTCATCAATACTTGGTTCTTGTTTATGCTGACACGGAAGAATAAAAGCACATTGTACTTTTTATAGACCTCTTTTTTTTCTATTAAAAATTAGATGTGTTAAAAAAAAAAAAAAACAACAACAGTGACATTGGTGAATAGTTTAACATCAGTTAATTCACAAATACTTCTTATCCTTGCGGGTCCACACCTCAAATCAGAAAATCAGTGTTAAGATTTCAAGGGAGAAGTAAAAGTTACGAAGCTTGTTCATTCTACTGAGCAGCAGGTGCTGGAGTGCACTGATGTATAACCCCAGCGGACGCTCCATACACCACACATTAATTTCAGCTTTCCCGTAATATACCATGGATGATCTGGGAAAATGAAATGATAAAAATATTATGTTACTTCAAACAGATTGAAAAAATGTGTCAAGAGTAATTATACTTAAAATCTTCTATTTTGTTTGCCATAATAAGGGTGAGAAAAAAGAAATATTGTGTATTTGGCCATAAAATTATAATGAATATTTATTTGGAACATTTCTCTTCTTGAAAATGTATGTGAATTGCACTAGATTGTACTAGCAAAATCTTTCAATTTCCCACATTACAATGTATTATATTACATGGTACTTAGGTTCTCTCTCTCTCTCTCTCTCTCTCTCTCTCTCTCTCTCTCTCTCT